>OX442350.1:36650995-36712860 GCA_949357725.1 Hyperoplus immaculatus
GGGTCATGACCCAAAGAACTAGATCGCTGGGCCAAGTGGTCCAAATGTGTTTTCCCAAGAGGGTGGCTGACATCTCCCTTAGAGAGAGGGTGAGGAGCTCAGTCATTTGTGAGGAACTCGGGGCAGAGCCAGTCGAGGTGGTTGGGGCATCTGGTACTTGGTGACTCCCTACTGACTCCGGATAAGAGGAGAATGGATGGATGGATGGAAACCAACATCCGGGAATAAACATCCTTAGGACGATGTTAAATTACAAATGACACACTGCTGGCTTAACCTTCTTTCTCTGACTATCCTGCCAGTGGAAGGTTTCTACACACCAGCGGATATCAGACACATATACACATGGACAAAAATACATTGAAATGACTAATTCTGGAACTTTAATTATAGTGGAAGAACTTCACATTAGTGGACAATGTGACTAATAGTTCAACTCATATAACTGAAGACCTATATTTCAGCCCACAGACAGACACATCTGTCCAACCATATTTCCTTCCATCTAAACAAACTTTTTCCCCCTTTGGTGTGAAGTCTTATAAACACCGCAGCAGATTTCCGAGAGAGAGAGAGAGAGAGAGAGAGAGAGAGAGAGAGAGAGAGAGAGAGAGAGAGAGAGAGAGAGAGAGAGAGACGGAGAGAGAGAGAGGGAGAGAGATAGAGAGAGAGGGAGAGCGAGAGAGAGGGAGACAGAGAGAGAGAGAGAGAGAGAGAGAGAGAGAGAGAGAGAAAGAGAGAGAGAGAGAGAGACGGAGAGAGAGAGAGGGAGAGAGATAGAGAGAGAGGGAGAGCGAGAGAGAGGGAGACAGAGAGAGGGAGACAGAGAGAGAGAGAGAGAGAGAAAGAGAGAGAGAGACGGAGAGAGAGAGAGGGAGAGAGATAGAGAGAGAGGGAGAGAGAGAGAGAGGGAGACAGAGAGAGGGAGACAGAGAGAGAGACGGAGAGAGAGAGGGAGAGAGATAGAGAGAGAGAGAGGGAGAGAGAGAGAGAGGGAGACAGAGAGAGAGAGGGAGAGGGAGAGACGGAGAGAGAGAGAGATAGAGAGAGAGGGAGAGAGAGAGAGAGAGAGAGAGTGATTTCCGGGGACTCCCAGGGACAACAGGACGTGTTTCCAAGCAGCCAACTCAGTTATGGAGGGATGGGAGGGTGACTGTTAACAAATTGACTCTTTATTTTATTGGTCTAACCTCACGGCAGACACTGTCTCGCTGTGCGGTTTAAGCAGTGTCACTCACCCCTGTCCGTCTAAACATGAGCAGTGCAGCCTACACACCCGCTTCCTTCACTGAGTTATTATTGCCAGTGCGTGGCAGAAGCCCGGGGGAGGAAAGGAAAGCACATTCAGAAAAAAGGCAGCTGAAAATATGACTTTTAACCATTTATTGAAAAGAACTTACAGACACAGGATGTTCCTATGAGGGAAAACTGACTACTATCATAACATGTGTATTCTCTTTATGGTACATACATTTTTCACTTCTAAATGGTATAGGAGGATAAGCACCTTGAGATGCAATGGGTCCCTCAGGAAAACATACAAGTGATAATAATACAATGACACAAAACAAACTGTTGAAGACAAACGTATACACACATAGGCTCTCTTGATTATCCCCAAAATCCCGGCAATTGCAATACATTAACATTTGTTGAAATGTGTACAATTGTAGTTTACATTATCATGAAAGTAGTAAACCAACTCAATTCACAATATATGAATAAATTGGGGCTAGAGCAGGGGTTTCAAACTCATTTTCACAAAGGGCCGAATTACGACATGATAATCCCACTAAGGGCCAGACATGTCGCTTACTGACATGTCTGGCATTTTAATCCAAAAATCAAACAAAATATCTAGGTATATAACCTGCGTACATACAGGTTTGAGTTTGACACCCCTGGGCTAGAGCATATCCCACCCCACCCATATGTATTGAGTATGTAGCTTTGATAGTTATAGGGATGAAAACACATGATTACATTACATGTCACTAAGCAGACAGTTTGTCTAAAGTGACTTTGCGTAGGCAGTTAGCATTAAGGATCTTCCCTAACGATCCTCACTGGACTTGCCCCGGCATTCGAACCCTGGTTTCCTGTACCAAAGCAAGTGGTGTTACCTGCTGAGCTATCCAGCAGCTACATGATCTTTGCAGATTTTAATTTGAGCTAAATACACTCCTGAACAAAACCTTAAGACTGGGGGAAAATTACAGTATATGTGTTTAAAAAATACAAAAAATAACTTGATGATAACTGGGTCAATACATGGTGATGTATTTACAGAATTTAAAAAAAGATTGGTGACTGAATGAACCCTTCTTAACAAGCACAATATTCCTCATAACGTCTAATAAAAATATATATATATACACGTGTTTTGAATAATTCCATATAGCCTGAAAACAACTAATGCTGGGCTTACACTAGAGGACTTTTAAAGACTTTGAAAAGACTGAAGACTGAAATCCTCTTACATCTAAAGACAATCAACTCACACCTGAAGACAATTAGTCATTAGTTTTCAGTCACAGTGTGAGATTTTGAAAAGACAGGGGGTCTCATATTGCAAGACTACAACTAGATTCCTTTTGAGATTAATATTATTTCCGCAAACGCGATAGTGATTATTTAATTTAAAACAAGTTAATTCAATATTCCGAGCGGGGGACTTCCTTTAGTTATTTGACCATCTTTATTCGCTGATCTCGTCCCCCAATAACTTTAACTCCTAACCCTGTATTTGACGGAAAAGTGTTAAGGTTGCGAGGCTGTCAGCCTGGTTCTCCCGCCGAGGCTTCAAGGAAAAAGTGTCCAAAATAAGTGCCTCACCAGGCGGACACAGGTCGCTACTAATGCCGCTCCTCCTGCGACGTGCTTAGTGCATGCGAGAGTGTGACAGTGTTTACGTAATTTCGCTTGAGCCAACCCCTTAACACTAACGATAATATCAGACATGTTTGATAATGTCGGAACGTCAAGACGGGAAGAAGACTGAAAGGCTGAAATCGGGTCGGATGACCACCTTACACCAAACGACTGAAATTACGTGCGTGCGCCACAACTCCAGCACGATTTCTGTGATTTCAGTCTGACATTGGAAGATTGTCTGCGACTGTCAAATCGCGTGAAAAGTCGTGTAGTGTAAGCCCAGCATTAGGGACCACTTGACCTCTTTGCAAATGCTCCAATAAACAATAATTGAATTTGGAATTTGAGGAAAATATTGTCAGCAGTCCATGGAATTTAACAGAAATGTAAATTTTACTCAAACACATACCGATAAATAAAAGAACCAGAGACACTGATCATTTTAAGTGGTCTAATTTTTCCAGAACTCTATATACATTGAAAATGTTACATTTATGTACGTACGTAAGCATTGATTTTTATCTTTGGAAACTTTATAATCTGCACTAGAATTGACAAAGAAGCTTCCACAAATATGTGGCTGAGGTCCATGGGTCAACAAACACATGAAGAATATCCATCACCTTATCATGGTGGAGAGGTTTGTGTGTCCATGTATGTATGAGCCCGAGGGCGGTGTTATCTGGAGCCTAGTGTTCCTAGTACCAGGAGTAATGGGCCTCTACGTCTGATGGTCTAACCACTCATTGAAATGGTAAATGGACTCCACTTATACAGCGCTTTTCCCTGGTTTTTCACAGAACCAGAGCGCTTCCCTCGTTTTGTACACATTCACCTAATCACACACACATTCGTACGGTTACCACGCAGGGTGCACGCTAACTATTAGGAGACATTTAGGGTTCAGTGTCTCTTTGCCCAGGGACACTTAGACATGTGGCGGGGAGATGGGGGATCGAACCACCAACCCTGTAACCCAGTGGACGACCGCCCTACACACTTAACCACAGTCGTCCAGGGAAAGGGACCAGGTGACATGGGCGGACTTGAAGGTCAGGTCTCTCGACAGACCAGACCCGAGCGGCTGGCTATGGGGATGTGGATCTCCGGCTCTCTGGTTGTAAGTTGGGTCAAATAGTGGGGGGAGATTTTGGACGGACCTGGTGTGTGTGTGTGTAAGTTTGTGTGACCTTGTGAGCCCAAACCAGTAGTGTGGGTGAACTGGGAGCGTCCAGAGGAGGTGCCTGTTCCAGAGATCTTCAACTCACACCTCCGGCAGAGCTTTTCTGGCTCCCTGTGGAGGTTGGGGGGGATTGAACTTGAGTAGGAAATGTTCAAAACTTCCATTACTGAAGCTGCGGCGGGGAGCTGTGGTCTCAAGGTCCCTCAGGGGTTGATAAGATCCATCAGGAACTGCTGAAAGCTCTGGGTCCAGCTGGGAGAAGGAAGACCCAGGACAAGCTGGAGATATTATATCTCCACACCGGGCTGGTATCGCCTCAAGATCCCCCAATCAGAGCTGGTTAATGTGGCCTGGGGAAAGAGAAGTTTGGGGTCCCCTGCTTGAGCTGACCCAACCCCGGATAAGTGTTTGACGATGATGATGATGATGATGATGATGATGATCATGATGATGAAAAACAAAATCAAATTGGACCTTGAATAATGTGAAAGCAATATCTCAAGAAGGTTTTGAGGGATTTGAACTGATTATATTTTGGAGGTTATAGGTGAAAGGTCAAGGTCACTGGTGCTTTAAATCTTGTGAGCACAATATTTTGAGGTTGCTTTGATGAACTTACACTGATTATATTTTCAGGGTCAAATGTTACTGCAACCCCACATTGTGAGGTCTCAGGGACCTTGTACCATGCTGTAGCTTTTTAGGAGTTTAACTTACTTGAAGCATTGCCTACATCCACTGGACTTCTTGAAAGGGCAAATAATGGCCAGGGAGTGTTTCTAATTCCCCGTTGAGAAATAAACATCATCTGTATCTCTAACTGGTCTATTCCACCGTTACACAGACCTTCACTGGTAGTATCTTCAGAGGGACTTTATCCCCGTTATAAATTAACGGAAACATCTTCTCAATGAAGGAGTGTGTGAAGGTGTGTATGTGTGTTTTAGTATCAGGATCAGAGAAGGACAGTTTCCCTCTGTCCCAGTCCAGCTTCACTCTGATCCTCTGGAGCTTCTGCTCCACTTGGAGACCAGTGTCTCGACCGAGTGGTGACCGTGCTGTGTATTCACCTTTACAGAACCCTAGTCCCCAGAACCCAAACTGTTTCTTTCCTTTCCTTTTTGAAGACTCTGGTATCACACCCAGATACAAGCTTGTATTGTCTCCAACCTGGACGTCCCAGCTGTGAGTCCCTGAGTTAAAACCTTTAGAGCTCAGGACTGACCATGAATAATCAAACCTCTCTGGATTATCAGGAAGCTGCTGATACTCTCCTCGTCTCACACTGGTCAGATCTTCAGACAGGATGTATATTGGATGAGCAGTGTTTGGGTCCAGAACCAGAGGAGTGTAGGAGACCATGTCCTTCATCTTGTTCCAGATGTTGAAGGTCAGGTTGCCCAGGTGTTTGGCCTCGTTTATCAGAGCTCCTGAGAGCAGCTGTGGATCATCCAGCAGGAGGCGCTTCTGGTCTCTTTCCACTGCAGCCTTGTAGTTGAGCAGGAATGAGACGTCTTCAGCTCTCAGCTGCTCCTCTGTGGCTCTGACTGTGTCTGAAAGAGCTGCTATCTCTCTGCTCAGAGCCTCCATCTTCTCCTTCATCTTCTGACTCTTCTGCTCCTCTTCCCTCCTCAGTGCAGCCAACCTGGCTTTCTCCTCATCTTCTAGAAACTGGTGAAGCTTCTTAAACTGATCCTTAATCTGCGTCTCTGTGCGTCGGGCCTGGACCTTTATGTGTTTTGCTGTTTGAACACACTTCACTTTAACTTGTTCAAAAAGCTTTAACTTCTTCTTTAAGGGCTCCAGAGTTTCCTGAAGTTCCTTCCTAGGTTGTCGTGCAGCTTCAGCGATGGGTCTGAATCTGTGGTCGCTGTGTATTTCTGAATCTCTGCACACGACACAAATTGGCTGCTGATGGTCCAGACAGAAGAGTTTGAGTTTCTCAGAGTGCAGAGGGCAGAGAGCCTCTGAAGCTTTCTGATCTCTCTCCAGTAAGAAGGCCTCACACAGGTTCTTTAACACCAGGTTACAAGGTGGTTGTCTGATTGAAGAAATTGCCTTACAAACGGGACACTCACGTTCTTGTTTCTGTCTCCACCAGTTATTCAGACATTCTTTACAGAAGCTGTGGCTACATGCCACAACAACAGGATTTCTAAACACTTCATGACAGACGGAACAGCAGAGATTCTCCTCTGATCTGGAAGCCATTTTGAGTGAAGCTGAAAATAGAGCAGACAGAGAATACAGTAAGGCGTGGCTCCTCTCCCTCCTCCTCCTCCTACTAGCTTTTTAATGATTTATGTCAAACTCACCTTCAGTGTGTGGAGTGTCAGCAGGTTCAAGCAGCAGTGGGAACTATCTAAGAGGAAGTTGTTAGTTTGGTCTGACGGTGAATCAGTTTGCCTGGTTTTCAGTCTGTCTGTCTCTGTAGTGATGAAAGAAAACAAATGTTTCGTGAATTGTCTATAAAACACTTCTTGGCTGATGCAAATTATAGATTTGTTTCTGTTAGTCTGCTGGAGTTGTGGCATACGCCCTTAATCTCAGTCGTTTCATGTAAAGTGGTCATCCGTCCCGATTTTTCTCATATCACTATACACTCACCGGCCACTTTATTAGGTACAGCGGTCCATTTTCTTGTAAACACATATAACTAATCAGCCAATCACATGTCAGCAACTCAATGCATTTAGGCATGTAGACCTGGACGGGACAACTTATTGAAGTTGAAACCGAGCAACAGAATGGGGAAGAAAGGGGTTTTAAGTGACTTTGAACATGGCAATGTTTAGGGTGCCAGGAGGGCTGGTATGAGTATTTCAGAAACTGCTGATCTACTGGGATTTTCACTCCAAACCATCTCTAGGGTTTACAGAGAATGGTCCGAAAAAGAAAAAATATCTAGTGAGCGGCATTTGTGTGGATGTAAAATGCCTTGTTGAAGTCAGAGGTCAGTGGAGGATGGGCATACTAGTTTGAGATGATAGAAAGGCAACAATAACTCAAATAACCACTCGTTACAACCAGGGTATGCAGAATACCATCTCTGAACGCAAAACACGACCAACCTTGAAGCAGATGGGCTACAGCAACAGAAGACCCCACCGGGTGCCACTCCTGTCAGCTAAAAACAGGAAAATGGGGCTACAATTCTCAAAGGATCACCAATATTGGACAATAGAAGATTGAAAATCATGCCTGGTCTGATGAGTCTCGATTTCAGTTGCGACATTCAGATGGCAGGTTCAGAATTTGGCGTAGACAACATGAAAGTATAGATCCATCCTGCCGTACACCATCAACCATGCCACGTTCAAAGTCACCTAAACCCCCTTTCTTCCCCATTCTGATGCTCGGTTAGACTTCAGTACATTGTCTTGACCACGTTTAAATGCATTAAATTGCTGCCATGTGATTGGCTGATTAGGTTGAACAGGTGTACCTAATAAAGTGGCCGGTGAGTGTATGTCTAATACATCCAGAATATATAAAACTTTCACTTTTTGAATTGAATTACATTAAAAAATACATTTTCCATGAGTTATTCTAATATTATGAGTTTCACCTACAGCTTCGTGGTCATTCAGGCAGCACCTTCCGTAAGTACAGTTTGTAGAGTGTCTACAGACAATAAACTGTTTTCACTTTAATTTGACAGTCCTAAGACCTCTCTACTAATGCTTAGTTAAACATCGACTGATAGTTTGTTGAGAATCAACTGATAGTCAACCATTTTCTCTGTTTTCCTCTGTTAATAGTGTGTAGACACTAAACTGTTTTCACTTTAATTTGACAGTCCTAAGACCTGTCTACTTATGCTAAGTTGAATATTGACTGATAGTTTGTCGACAGTCATATGACAATCAACAGGTAGTCACCTACACAGGGTGCCTATTGATTGATAAAACATTCTCATCTTTATTTTACAATGAACATATATGATCAACAGAGGGTTGAATGTTCATTCATTAGATGTGTTCCTTGTGAGTGGTGGGAAAGTTGATCCATATGAAACGTAAGTTGAGAATTGGTTAATAACAGCAGTTGATAGTCAACTTACTAGAAGTTGACACTCAACTGATAGTTGAATATTTGTAAAGAACATGTAATAAAAAGTACAATGTCTGTTGCAGACTGTATTTGTAAAAATAAATTAACAAAATAAAATGATCGTATAGTTAACTAACACTTAGTTGAATGCAGGTTACATATTTGATGACAAGCTTTGTTAAGTATCAACTAACTCACTGTTTAATATCAACTAACCATCTACTAATAATGCAACTAATAGTTAACTGACAGTTAGTTGAATGCATGCTACGTGTACAAAACAACATCTACTAAAAATGCAACTTATAGTTAACTGGGCGACTGTGGCTCAGGTGGTTAAGCGGGTTGGCCAATGATCAAAGGGTTGGAGGTTCGATTCCCGCCCGGCCACCTGTGTCATGGTTGTTGTGTCCTTGGGCAAGACACTTCACCCACCTTGCCTTGTGTGAATGTGTATGATTGCTGTGTGTTTGAGGTGGTGGTCGGAGGGGCCGATGGCGCGGAATGGCAGCCTCGCTTCCGTCAGTCTGCCCCAGGGCAGCTGTGGCTACTATCGTAGTTTACCACCACCAGTATGACTGTGTGTGAACGAATTGAACCTGGTACCCTGTAAAGCGCTTTGAGTCAACAACATCGAAATAAAGCGCTATATAAATCCAATCAAAAAAATTAAATTAAATTATTAATTAACTGACAGTTGAATGCATTCTAAATATGTATCAACTTAATCACTATTGAATATCAACTAAACATCTACTAATAGTGCAACCTATAGTTAACAGACAGTTAGTTGAATCCTTGTTTTTTTATCTGTTGAACAAGCTCTGTTGAATATCAACTAATCATCTACTAATAGTGCAACTTATAGTTAACTTACAGTTAGTTGAATTCATGTTACGTATCTGTTGAGATATGTAAACTCATTCACTGTTGACATGCAACTGCGCATCAACTGATGGCTTGTTGAGTGTCAACTGTGGACTATCGAACTAAAGTGTTACCAGAAAGGTTAATCTGTAACATTGTTATAGTTGTTTCACCACCAATAAATGATAAGCATCACATGGTAAAAGCAGCTCAGCCAAGTCGATCCAAGGTGTGGCAACAGTTCAGACATGTCCTGTTTGTTTCACTGATGATGTGAGCTCAGATTAATTAAACTGCTGTTGATTCTACTGATCAAACTAACAATATAACAATCATTCTAAACTTATGCTAAGAAACATTACAGCATTGTTCAAATAGATATTAAGAAACAGCCAATCAGCATCAAGAAACATTTCTACCGTCCAGTTAAACAGCGACACAGCACAATGTGATCAAAGTGATCCTGATGATCAGACATTTACAGGTTTCTCTGGGAGGATTCTCACCTGCTGAACTGACTTCAGGTCGGCTTACAGACACTTTCCACCTTCATGTGTGGAGGAAACACTGGGAGAGAAGACGCTGCTCATTTCATCCTGCTCAGTCCTGGTGTGTGTGTGAGATCTGAGGACGCCGTCACACCCTCACAACTTCACAGTCAAATTCTAAAACAAATATCAGTGTGACGTGAAAACCAGTTCAACAAGTTACGATTGTTTCCCCGCCTCCCCTCCTCTAACTGCCTAAGGGTAATTATTTGCCTCCCTGCAATAAATAGCGATAGTATGATATTACTTTAGCCCATACTTAAAGGTGATGTCAGCAATTCTGGAGAACGCATGTTGTCAAAATCACTTTTTGTAAAAATCCGTGTATCTCCTCATGATCTACTAACTGTCAATACTGTGTGAGCCCCGGGAAAAAATATCCAGTGTTAATACACAGTATTGCTCTCTAATGGGCATGTTGCTATAGCTACTGAAATGGAGGAAGTTTATGGGTGAGGACGCTGGCCTGTATGTTGCTGCTTTGCATTCTGCGACTGAATAGTGTTATTTGTATCTCACCAGTAAGTGACTGAACACTGATCATCACTTGATCATTGCTTGTCTTGATCACTGGACTGTTTGTCCTCACAGGCCCGATTGGCTCCTGATTTTGATTTTGCCTGGATCCGTTGCCCTGCCCCCCGGGAACTGCTGGCTAGCTACCTGCTGGATGCTACATAACCCCCACTCCAGGTTGGTCAGTGCAACATTGATAAATGTAAACATTTAAATTAAGACATATGATGTAAACAAAGGCTGCACTTTTAACCATTTATTGCAAAGAAATGACAGATTATTATTATATTCAACAGTATCTCTTACATGTAAAAGGCTAAATAAACCAAACATGAAGATCAGAAACAAAGTGATATAATGTCATACAATAAAAAGATCAAAATAACCAAATGAAAAATAAATGTTTACGGTAACAAACTAACAACTTATGGAATAATTAGGACGTAGTGACCTTGTACCATGTTGTAGCTTCTTATGAGTTTAACGACCTTTAAAGCATTGACTACCACCACTGGACTTTCACTGTTCAGCAAATATATGCTGGGGGGGGGGGGGGGGTTTCTAGTTACCTTTATGAAATAAACATCATCATGAATCATCGTCTTTATCTCTAACTGCTCTGTTACACTGTCACACAGACCTTCAGTGGTGATATCTTCAAAGGACCTTTATCCCCATTGAAAATAAATGGAAACATCTTCTCAGTGAAAGGGTGTGTGAAGGTGTGTATGTGTGTGTTAGTATCAGGATCAGAGAACGAGAGTTTCCCTCTGTCCCAGTCCAGGGTCACTCTGATCTTCTGGGGATTCTTCTCCAGTTGGAGAACAGTTGATGGAGCTGATGATGACAGTGCTGAGTATTTACCTTCACGGAAAAATATTCCCCATAATCCAGACCATATGAGTCCCTTCCTCTGGACAGACTCTGCTGACACACCCAGTAACCAGCTTGTATTGTCTCCAACCTGGACGTCCCAGCTGTGAGTCCCTGAGTTAAAGCCCTCAGAGCCCAGGACAGAGACGTCCTCATCAAACCTCTCTGGATTATCAGGAAGCTTCGGTCTCTCTCCTTGTCTCACGCTGGTCAGATCTTTAGACAGGACGAGCCATGGATGAGCAGTGTTTGGGTCCAGAACCAGAGGAGTGTAGGAGACCATGACCTTCATCTTCTTCCAGATGTTGAAGGTCAGGTTGCCCAGGTGTTTGGCCTCGTCTATCAGAGCTCCTGAGAGCAGCTGTGGATCATCTGGCAGGGGGCACTGCTGGACTCTTTCTACTGGAGCCTTGTAGTTGAGCAGGAATGAGACGTCTTCAGCTTTCAGCTGCTCCTCTGTGGCTCTGACTGTGTCTGAAAGAGCTGCTATCTCTCTGCTCAGAGCCTCCATCTTCATCATCTGACTCTTCTGCTCCTCTTCCTCCCTCAGTGCAGCCAACCTGGCTTTCTCCTCGTCTTCTAGAAACTGGTGAAGCTTCTTAAACTGATCCTTAATCTGCGTCTCTGTGCGTCGGGCCTGGACCTTTATGTGTTTTGCTGTTTGATCAAACTTCACTTTAACTTGTTCAAAAACCTTTAACTTCTCCTTTAAGGGCTCCAGAGTTTCCTGAAGTTCCTTCCTAGGTTGTCGTGCAGCTTCAGCGATGGGTCTGAATCTGTGGTCTGTGTGTATTTCTGAATCTCTGCAGACGAGACAAACTGGCTGCTGATGGTCCAGACAGAAGAGTTTGAGTTTCTCAGAGTGCAGACTGCAGAGAACCCCTGATTCTCTCTCCAGTAAGAAGGCCTCACACAGGTTCTTTAACACCAGGTTACAAGGAGGTTGTGTGTTTGAAGAAATTGTCTTACAAACTGGACACTGACGTTCTTGTTTCACTCTCCACCAGTTATTCAGACATTCTTTACAGAAGCTGTGGCTACACAACAGAAGAACAGGATCTCTAAACACTTCACGACAGACCGGACAGCTGAGATTCTCCTCAGATCTGGAAGCCATTTTGTCTGTGCAGCTGAAAACAGAGCAGACAGAAAGTACAGTCAGTCCTGGCTCCCCTCCCCCATCTACTCATTTTTCAAAATGTTAAGTGAAACTCACCTTCAGTGTGTGGAGTGTCAGCAGGTTGAGCTGAACCCACTCAGAGGAAGTCGTCCGTTTAGTCTGTGAATCAGTTCGTCTGGTTTTCAGTCCATGTGTCTCTGTCGTGATGAAAGAAAACAAACTGTTTTGTGAATTGTCTATGGTGAGTCAGGTGAATGGTGGAGCTTTGTCAGACCTGTTCATAAATACACAGGAACGTGTTTCATTACAAAGTATTGATTAATTGCTGGATGTCTAGACTGATCGTGTGCAGTAGGTAGGGCTGGGCGGTATAACGGTAGAAATGTGTGTACTGGGAGAGATTTGGCCATACCGTTTATACCGCGGGAAAAAATAGTTTATGTTGCAGGAGGCAGCTGTCCCTCTGAGTCCCTACAGTTACACAAGTCTTTCATTCTTATGTCTGGTTTCCACCGAGCAGAGCGGCTCAGGGCAACTCATAGCGGGACAGCTGGCGAGTGTTTCCACCGCTGGCCCTATCCTTATGGAAGGGCGGGGTTGAGAATATTGGTCAAAGTATCCGGCCGTGCGTTGAACGACTCTGGGCAAGCAAGCCGTTTCTCGTTTTTGCTTGGTCAAACCAGCCACTCCTATATGTACGAGGCATTATACTCTGAATTTAGGCTACACATTTGGTTGATGCTGTGCTTCTAAATTGCACTGACTGACTAAAGCCAGATTGGTTTGGTATTTTGCACCAGTTTCTCATTTGTATGGAAATTCAAGTTTCGAATAAAATACGAAAATAATCAAATGTGATTACAGTGTTTCCCGCAGTATTTCTACATATCTATCTATAGATCAGATTATTGGTGTTGAATCTTTTGTGTCTTCATTTATAGTTTTTGAAATGTTTGAATAAATTTATATTAAAACACAAAAGCAACAAAATAGACAATGATTGCACAATTTGCTTAAAGAGATCCTATTATACTACTTTTCTGGTCTTAATTTCTTGTTAAAAACTGCCATAGCGCAACCTGACACGAATCACATCACAAAAAACTTTGTAGATTTTCGGGACACTCTTCCTCTTACCCTAGCGAGCACAGCAGTCTCTCTCTACACACTGCTTTGAGCTTCTCCGCCCCTTCCCCCCCCCCCCCCCGCTGCAAACCCCACTCCGTTGTGATTGGTTACCTTCCTTCCAGCAGCGGGAGATTTTCAGGAAGGTGGGGGCATGCAGCCGGAGCTTGCCTGAGCAGCATTACCATATATGGAAACATGACAGAAACTACCCGAGCGTGACAGAAACTACCCGGAAATTTGAACAAGTTATTTCTCGACCGGCTGCCATAGTGTTTAGTGCTCTGCATAGCCACCCCAGACGGTCAGCAGGGAATATGTCGAAATGCATGTACGTAATTATTTGATACTCTAGTATGGTTAAACATGACATGGCTCTTCTGTAGGGGAATTTGGTGGTGGGGGAGGGGGATTGATGCTGACTCTTAAACATGATTTACCCTAACCCCTAAGCCCAGTGCTTCTCAAAAGGTGGGGCGCGCCCCCCTGGGGGGGCGCCGTGAGTTGTCAGGGGGGGCGCGGGCTGCCTTGATTTCCAACTGACCAAAAAAATAAATAAATAAATGTTTTCGCCTGGATGTATTCTCTAAGATTGCATTAATCACCCCTATAATGCACAGCAGTCAAACTATGAACATAATTTATTTGGGGCACAACCTGGACTATAAGAATATGTGTGCTGCAGTGATGTCGTTTGAATGTAGGAAATATCGATTAGACCAGGTGTGTCAAACTCATTTTCACAAAGAGCCTCTCTACGATATGATCATCACACTAAGAGCCGACATGGAGTTTACTGACATGCCTTCTTTAATCCAAAAAGTAAAAACAACATATCTATGAATATAACAACCTGCGTAGAGGGGCATATAGGCTACGTTTCGTTTCAACATTTGGGGGTACAAATTATAGGTGGGGGGTATGGGGTGCTCCCCCAGAAAATGTTGAACTTAACACTTCATTTCCTGCATTCTGGTGGATATAGATCCACCAGTCTGTGCCCGAAATAAAATAAACATTCCCTTACATGTTTCAGTCATCATAAAGAAAGCAAAACGTTTCATGTTTGCACAAGAAAACAAGCAGATAAGTAGAAATGGGCTTTTCACATTCGTCTTACACAAAAGAACTACATTACCGTGTTTGCAGTTCATTAGTTAATATCAATTTAGCTTTAATTTATAATGATTATTCACAACTGATGTGTTGTTTTATCTTAATGTAATTTATGTCCAGGGTTCAACATAACTGCTTTTTTCTACTGGCCCACCGGGCCAGTGGATCTGACTTTTACTGGCCCCATGTACATTTTCACTGGCCCTGCACACACTTTTTTTCTTCATAATTTAGTGTGAATAATCATAATACCTATATTAGAAAAATAACCAAATCTAAAGGGAATATACAGTAACAGTATAGATATTCCCTTTAGATTTGGTTATGTTTCTTTTAGTTAATTATATGAAATGTTGATATTGCTCATACACATAATATAAAACCAGGCAGGCGGACGGTAGGCAGCTCTGCCAACGGAGCGAGAGTGCGCCGGCTTGTTGCTCCGCCTGTCAAAACGCCCACGCATCGTTTGTCCACTGGCCTTTCATTAAAACATATATTTTATATTAGGTTTATTATATTGAGTCTTAAATAAACACTGCTTTCATTCCAACTCTCAACGCGCATTTCAATGAACCATGATGTAGTCTACAAAAAGATACTGAACTGTGATTGGCCAGTCACTGGCCCGGGCGGGACAGTGACTGGCCAATCAACTTGCCCTGCATATGATTTTACTGTCGAACCCTGATGTCTATTCAGTAGATTCTCCCTGCGTTCCAATCCCGATACTTCCCTACTATTTAGTATGCCAAAAAAAGATTTAGGATGTCCCAATACATGCATGTCAATTGTAGTATGCTGAAAATACATAAATGCCCCACTAACTCCAATAGCATTTTGAAGTATTCGTCTTTATTCTCAACAATTCTCAAGATAATTTAGGGCCCTCCTGTGTCCCTAAAACTCATCTGTACTTTAGTATGTAGTGTAGTAAAAATAAAGAGTATGTAATTTGGAATGCAGGGAATGTTTATGTATGTATAGTCTACTTGCCAAAATGTGAACCCAGACATGTTGAGTACCCCAAAGTTTTAAGTTAGAAATGTAAAGTATGGGTCCCCAGTAGGTAGAAACTGCCGGATGCTAACTTGCATATGTTGGGAAATTAGCGTAGCATAGCATAATTAGCATTAATTAGCATAATTACCATATTGACAATATTTCAGCAACTGCTTAGCCGATTTGGACAATATTGGAGTGGAGTGGTTTTATGTTTTGACTATGTCTTGTAGTAGCTTTGTTTTTAAATATGGCGGTCACTAAATTGTAGTTGATCTGGTTGGTCAGAATAATCCTGCCCCCGACACCTGATGTGACGTGAGAGTTCCGCGACAGTAAAATGTTTGTAGGGACGACATGACAGGAAGAAATAATGGATTGGATTTATATAGCGCTTTTCAAGGCACTCAAAGACACTTTACAGGGTTCCAGGTTCCATTCATTCACACACAGTCATACTGGTGGTGGTAAACTACGAGATTAGCCACAGCTGCCCTGGGGCAGACTGACGGAAGCGTGGCATACAGCAGTCATACACATTCACACCAGGCAAAGGCAAGGAGGATGAAGTGTCTTGCCCAAGGACACAACAACCATGACACAGGTGGCAGAGCGGGGATTGAACCGCCAACCCTTGGATCATTGGCCAACCTGCTTAACCACTTGAGCCACGGTCGCCCCAGAAAGCTAAAATAATCAAATTGCTTACTTCTGCTTTAACTTAGCATGCTAGCTAATGTGCTAACTAGCTAGCTAACTATGGATCTGGATAGGAATTAACTAGGTTTTCCTGTATCAAATTAGCACAAAGGTTGTTGTGATAGCCAATGTATTAAGCATATAAATAACCTGGAAAATAGACTCCAAATTCATCAAAATCGTCCAACCTTGAGTGGAAATATGGCCACTTCCGGTTTTAACGGCCATGTTGAATTTTGAAAATGTCAGAAATGGATTTATCATCCTCAATAACCCCCAAAACCACTCCTATATTGTCCAAATCGGCAAAGCAGTTGCTGAAATATTGTCAATATGGTAATTATGCTAATTAATGCTAATTATGCTATGCTACGCTAATTGCCCAACATATGCAAGTTAGCATCCGGCAGTTTCTACCTACTGGGGACCCATACTTTACATTTCTAACATAAAACTTTGGGGTACTCAACATGTCTGGGTTCACAATGGGGCCCTATGGGCTGGCAAGTAGACTAGAAGGTTTAAATGTGCTCTTATTTTGTCCTGCTACTACAAATTGAAACTGCCATAGAGCACAGTTTATTGTATTTAACTGTAGTAAATAAGCCATGTGGTTACCTGTGGGTATCTCTGTTTAGTGATTGAGTTATCGGAGCAGGATGGGAGCGACACTTTCTGACCGTAACTTTAACATGGGCATAAGAAACTTCAACTAGTTCGAGGTGACCGACCAGATACCCAGAAATCTGCTCGGAAGCTTTTATTTTTTATTCAATGTGGATTATATTTTAAACCTGCAGTGTGTAGAATTTTGGGTTTTATTTCCTAGCAGATTTTGTAGAAAGTAATTATAATATCCATAAGTACATTTAATTTAGTGCATAACAGCTGAAAAAAATGTTTTGAATTATTTATTTTTCCCTTAGAAAGGGTCTCATATATGTCCATATTTCTGCATATTTTGGACCAAGGCCTAGTGCCGCCATCTTGAAAGTGTCATAGTTGGGATGTCATCAGGTACATTGTTTAAAATTTAGAACTGTTCTTGTCCTTGAAGGCCACTGTAGCTTCTGTTATTATTCTAAAGGGGTGGGGTTACCCATGGAGCGTTGCATTCTAGAACTTTGTAGAACTTTCTTGATGATGTCATATTACACACTGCACCTTTAAGAATAAATCGCAGCATGTTGCCTTTTACATCGGCCTCGTGTCTTTCTTGAATTGTTTTGGGAGTTTATTGCCTTACGAAAAGCACGAGTAGTACAGAAAAGTTACGTCCTGCAACAGTGCAAATAGGTTGCCACTACAAATACATTGTAACACTCTCGAAATAAACAAAACCAGCTCTTGACAACAACCTTATACTTCATACATCACATCTGTCTCGCGTTGCTCTTTCGGGATATGCGTAGAATGCCACGAATTAACAGTTAAACAATATTTAGAAGTGGATTTACCGTTCAATTTACCCGCGTCTCGCAGCTCCAAACACACACTGCGGGAGGACTTCCGGGTTGGCGTGTACCACAGTGCGTCAGGGAGGGGGGGTTCACGGACCAAACTACTCGACAAACTCTCGTGGAGAAAAAACAAACATAAAATATAACTTATTTTATCAGTAAAAACACAGCAAACAATAACGTTTTCTATTAAGTATTTATTGAAACTATAAAAGCATGAGAAATCCATATAGCTCACCTCTCCCCCCTTGATTATCAACATATGAAATACACCAAATACAGGCTCAAAATATGCAGGAATATACACCATTACAGTACCATGGAATTGAGGGAGTGCAAATCATACAATATTACATAGAATGGTTTCAATGAGGGAAATTGTAAGACCAGGTAAATGGTAACATTGAATATTTAAAGTGTATACTTCTTCCTACTCCCTTTCAGGCATATCATATGTCGTTTGTTTTCTTTTTTTCTTTTTGTGAAGTAATTTAAACATACATTTTGATTTTTTCCCCAGCGTTCCAAATCACAATTACCTACATTCTTTTTACTTTTCTACATACTACAGCTGATCATAAAAAAGTATGTTGTAAGCATGCGGTATGCTACAATTGGGAAATACTTGTAGTGGTATATTTCATCATAATGTTGCTCCTTGAACTTGCCTCTTCCTTATACAGTTGTGTTCAAAATAATAGCAGTGTGTTTAAAAAATTGAGACACTGCTATTTTTTTGAACAGTCTAATATTCCTTTTTCTTCACTGTAAAGATGAAGAAACATTTGACAAAAGTTTCTTCATATTTGGAGTTGGAAATTAATGTGCAATGTCCCCGATGCATTTGCGTGTATGAAAATAAAAGCTATGATAAGGATTTTGATCTTTCCTCACTTTTTTAAACACACTGCTATTATTTTGAACAAAACTGTATATCCGTCTCATCTCTGGTTGTTTTCACTGGGAGTCTCAGTCCATGTCATGTACCCCTGACTGCCGCAATATCCCATTACAGAGACAGGAGGCGGTCTCGCGGTCTATGAAGGGTATAGCCTGTGAAGGCTGATTTTAAGGCCGACTCCAAGGCCAACGAGCCTTGTTAAATGAGACGGTCTCCGCAGGTCTACGTCTACGAGCATTTCCGGTTTGCGTAACAAGCCGTTACCTTGCGTGACGACTCGCCGCTCCTGTGCTGCCTAGCAACCCTGATTGCTGCCAACGGAAACAGCCTTGTCAAGAAAAAAGTCGGAGGAAAAAAGAAAAAGAAGACAGAGCCCACGTTGAGGGGGACGGTGCTCAGGGCTCTCACTACTGTCCGTCACTCTCACACATTCACTCGCAGATTTCCGCTTCCACCTCAAGCAGGCTAATGCTAGCGCTATGTTAAGCTAGCGGGAGCCCTCGCTGTTAATTAATATATACAAACACATGGCACGGGAGTGTTGTGACTGGCTATCTTTCTTGCAGGGTACCTATTATAATGTTAAACGTAGCCTATACTACTTGCTTTAGTTTTGGTCTGACTTTGCATCTCTAGTGTAATTCTTTGCTGGCAGTTGGCATTTTTACATCCGGTTTAGCAATATCAAAATAAGAGTCCTGCATGGAGCAGTAGCATACAGGGAAAGAGATGATTTAATTTTGAACCTTTAGTAATAACCGGTTAAAGCTCTTCTTAACTGTTAACGGTTAACCATGGACATCCCTACCTACTATGTTGATTGCTAATGCTATCCTGTAACAGTTTCCTTATGAGGTCAATATGATTGTCCTGTGAGTGTTAAAATATACCAGCAAGGCTGTCTCCCAAGGGTCCGCACTGACGTCTACACAGACAAATTAAAGCCAGTAACTATGTCTGTAAAACCATTAAATGTGTAAACAATGTGACGTGTGCTTAAGAGAACTCCTGTACCCATCTGTCTGTGAGGGTTGCAGGCCCAGCTGCCTATGAATGAAGTAAGAGTCAAAATAAGATATGGGGAACTATGAAGGGGTCACTGTGACCCCAAGGTATGACCTTAACAGATGTAATATGACCACATTTAAGGCCTAAAAATATACCTCAATTATACATAATTAAAAGCTACAGGTTTGACGCACATTAAGTTACACCAATCACAGGAGCCCTAACAACAGTCTTTTGATTCAACAGAACAATTTAAAAGTAACAACTAGAAGCAACTTCACAGTCCAAATCCAAATATAAAATCTGTCACGTTTAACAAGTACCTACGGTGGCGCTGAGCATTCACCAAATAAAAAAAAGTTTCACAGCAGGATCTCGTAATTACGAGAAATGATCTCGTAATTACGAGATAAGGATCACCCTCTCATTCATCAATAACGATGTCTGTGTGTGTGTGTGTTTGTGTGCAGACGAGGTGAACCTAGCCATAGGAAAATGTAGGCAATTGCCTAGTTTCCGGACTACAATGGGCCCCATAATCAATACAATTATTTTAAATATTTGTTTACTGTTCATTCATTAATCAGCGATCGCATGGGAAATGAGGGACACACTTTCACTTTTTATATGCAGTTTGTTCACTCTGAGCCACCGGAGCCACCATACTGTGTTGCCTCATCCAATCAGAATGCCCGGTGGGCTAGTTCACTTTTACCTCCTGTTTGTTACTGTATCGGAGCGCAGTTTTATTGAATGCTTTGATTAAATGCAGTCGTTTAAACTCGGTGTGATCCATGACTCATACAAACACATAGCCATGTCAACTTTGTGCAGACATGCAGTCACTGGGACTGTTCAGGAGAAAAGCCCAGTCGGACCTCAGCAGCTGATCACGGGCGTAAAGCCGAAAGAGTGTCCCTCAGTACCCGATGCGATCGCTGATTAATGAATGAACAGTAAACAAATATTTAAAATAATTGTATTGATTATGGGGCCCATTGTAGTCTGGAAACCAAGGCTATTGCCTACGTTTTCCTATGGATCGGTTCACCTCGTCTGCACACAAACACACACACACACAGACATCGTTATTGATGAAGGAGAGGGTGATCCTTATCTCGTAATTACGAGATCCTTATCTCGTAATTACGAGATCTTCATCTCGTAATTACAAGATCTTTTCTCGTAATTACGAGATCTTTTCTCGTAATTACGAGATCCTCCTGTGAAACTTTTTTTTATTTGGTGAATGCTCAGCGCCACCGTAAGTACCTGCCTGAGGCTAAGGTTTATCTATTGTACCTGATGTGTTTATATTGTAAGACATCTTTTTGGTGTTCTGAGTTGCCCATTTGCCCACACAAAAAAGACAGCAGAAAATATGACTTTTAACCATTTATTGTAAAGGTTAGTTGAACAGTTTCTTTGATATAGAACACATTTCCTTCATGCAGAACTCATCATTAATAAAGCGAGAGATCTACAACTCACACTACCTACCACCCAACAGTCCCTGCTCCAGTCAGACCAAAACATTTATTAAAACGGAAAAGGTATTTTTCTGATTGGCAATAAGGTTGAGAGTCTCTTCTTCATTTCAGAAGGATAAGATGTTTTTGTGATGGTTTCATCAGATCTGAGGCCGTGTGGGGTGAAGAGAAGGGCGGAGCTGTCAACTGTTCAACTTATGGTGGTGAGTTGTGTCAGAGGGTGGGGGGAGA
Organism: Hyperoplus immaculatus; assembly: GCA_949357725.1. Classification (NCBI taxonomy): domain Eukaryota; kingdom Metazoa; phylum Chordata; class Actinopteri; order Uranoscopiformes; family Ammodytidae; genus Hyperoplus; species Hyperoplus immaculatus. The sequence continues at coordinate 36,672,062 of OX442350.1, forward strand.
CTGGACAGACCTGGTAAGCGAGAAATCTACAACTCACACCTCCGGCAGAGCTTTTCTGGCTCCCTGTGGAGGTTGGGGGATTGAACTCGAATGGGAAATGTTCAAAGCTTCCATTACTGAAGCTGTGGCGGGGAGCTGTGGTCTCATAGTCTTAGGTTCCTCCTTCTGGCTAGTGGTCAGGGAAGCCGTCTGACTGAAGAAGGAGTCTCCATGGATATGTTATCGCGGGAGGGGGATAGGGGGGGGGGATCCAGAGATGGTTAACGATGATGATGATGACGACCAACAAAATCAAACTGGACCTTGAGTAATGTGAAAGTAATATCTCAAGAACACTTTGAGGGATTTTCTTCAAAACTCAAAGATAAACTGATTATATATTTTGGAGGTTAAAGGTGAAAGGTCAAGGTCACTGGGGCTTTAAATCTTGTGAGCACAATATTTTGAGGTTGCTTCGTGGGTTTTTTGTCAAATTTAGCACAAACTTACACTGGTTATATTTTCAGGGTCAAATGTTACTGCAACCCCACATTTTGAGGTCTCAGGGACCTTGTACCATACTGTAGCTTCTTAGGAGTTTAACTTACTTGAAGCATTGCCTACCTCCACTGGACTTCTTGAAAGGGCAAATAATGGCCAGGGAGTGTTTCTAATTCCCTTTGAGAAATAAACATTATATTTATCTCTAACTGCCCTGTTCCACTGTCACACAGACCTTCAGTGGTGATATCTTCAGAGGGACTTCATCCCCGTTATAAATCAATAGAAATATCTTCTCAGTGAACGTGTGTGTGAAGGTGTGTATGTGTGTGTTAGTATCAGGATCAGAGAACGACAGTTTCCCTCTGTCCCAGTCCAGATTCACTCTGATCCTCTGGAACTTCTTCTCCACTTTGAGAACAGTGTCTCGACCTTTTAGTGACATTAACATAGAAACTTAAGTAGAGTAATTCTACATGTTACAAAGTTGGTAAAGAAGATTAAATAATGAAACAGTCAACAATTCAAAAATCTAATATAATTAAAATAATCATATCTTTGCAATAATGAGGCAAAAAGATGCAGCTAAAGAAATAAGATTAAGAGAGTTTTCCCTTCAAGAAATAAAAAAAAATCATGATACATCGTCTTTATCTCTAACTGCTCTGTTCCACCGTCACACAGACCTTCATTGGTGATATCTTCAGAGGGACATCATCTCCAGGGAAAATCAGTGGAAACATCTTCTCAGTGAAAGTGTCTGTGAAGGTGTCTATGTGTGTGTTAGTATCAGGATCAGAGAACGACAGTTTCCCTCTGTCCCAGTCCAGACTCACTCTGATCCTCTGGAACTTCTTCTCCAGTTGGAGAACAGTGGTCTGAGCTGGTGGTGACTCTGCTGTGTATTTACCTTTACAGCAGAATATTCCCCATAATCCAGACCATACGTGTCCCTTCCTCTGGGCAGACTCTGGTAACACACCCAGAATCCAGCGTGCACTGTCTCCAACCAGGACGTCCCAGCTGTGAGTCCCTGAGTTAAAGCCCTCAGAGGTCAGGACAGAGTAAGTCAAATCGAACCTCTCTGGATTATCAGGAAGCTGCTGATACTCTCCTCGTCTCACACTGGTCAGATCTTCAGATAGGACGAGCCATGGAAGAGCAGTGTTTGGGTCCAGAACCAGAGGAGTGTAGGAGACCATGTCCTTCATCTTGTTCCAGATGTTGAAGGTCAGGTTGCCCAGGTGTTTGGCCTCGTCTATCAGAGCTCCTGAGAGCAGCTGTGGATCATCTGGCATGGGGCGCTGCTGGACTCTGTCCACTGCAGCCTTGTAGTTGAGCAGGAATGAGACGTCTTCCATCTGCTGAAAAGCTTTATGGAGATGAAGATTACATTTTTCAACAAGACCTGGCACCTGCTCACAGTGCCAAAACCACTGGTAAATGGTTTACTGACCATGGTATTACTGTGCTCAATTGGCCTGCCAACTCTCCTGACCTGAACCCCATAGAGAATCTGTGGGATATTGTGAAGAGGAAGTTGAGAGACACCAGACCCAACACTGTGGATGAGCTTAAGGCCGCTATCGAAGCATCCTGGGCCTCCATAACACCTCAGCAGTGCCACAGGCTGATTGCCTCCATGCCACGGCGCATTGAAGCAGTCATTTCTGCAAAAGGATTCCCGACCAAGTATTGAGTGCATAACTGAAAATAAATATTTGAAGGTTGACTTTTTTGTATTAAAAACACTTTTCTTTTATTGGTCGGATGAAATATGCTAATTTTTTGAGAAGGAATTTGGGGTTTTCATGAGCTGTATGCCAAAATCATCAGTATTTAAACAACAAAAGACCTGAAATATTTCAGTTGGTGTGCAATGAATCTAAAATATATGAAAGTTCAATTATTATCATTACATTATGGAAAATAATCAACTTCATCACAATATGCTAATTATATGAGAAGGACCTGTATAACTAATCAGCCAATCACATGTCAGCAACTCAATGCATTTAGGCATGTAGACCTGGACGGGACAACTTATTGAAGTTGAAACCGAGCAACAGAATGGGGAAGAAAGGGGTTTTAAGTGACTTTGAACAACTGGTATGAGTATTTCAGAAACTGCTGATCTACTGGGATTTTCACTCCAAACCATCTCTAGGGTTTACAGAGAATGGTCCGAAAAAGAAAAAATATCTAGTGAGCGGCATTTGTGTGGACGTAAGATGCCTTGTTGAAGTCAGAGGTCAGTGGAGGATGGGAATACTGGTTTAAGATGATAGAAAGGCAACAGTAACTCAAATAACCACTCGTTACAACCAGGGTATGCAGAATACCATCTCTGAATGCAAAACACGACCAACCTTGAAGCAGATGGGCTACAGCAACAGAAGACCCCACCGGGTGCCACTCCTGTCAGCTAAAAACAGGAAAATGGGGCTACAATTCTCAAAGGATCACCAATATTGGACAATAGAAGATTGAAAAATCATGCCTGGTCTGATGAGTCTCGATTTCAGTTGCGACATTCAGATGGCAGGTTCAGAATTTGGCGTAAACAACATGAAAGTATGGATCCATCCTGCCGTGCACCATCAACCATGCCATGTTCAAAGTCACTTTAACCCCTTTCTTCCCCATTCTGATGCTCGGTTTGACTTCAGTACATTGTCTTGACCACGTTTAAATGCATAAATGCATTAAATTGCTGCCATGTGATTGGCTGATTAGGTTGAACAGGTGTACCTAATAAAGTGGCCGGTGAGTGTATGTCTAATACATCCAGAATATAGAACTTTCCCTTTTTGAATTGAATTACATTAAAAAATACATTTTCCATGAGTTATTCTAATATTATGAGTTTCACCACAACTCACCCCACTCTCCCCTACATACAGCTTCCTGGTCATTCAGGCAGCATCTTCCGTAACTACAAAGGCTGATTCTCTGTAGTGATACTGGCTGTTGATGCATGTTATAGATTTGTTTATGTGAATCTGGGGAGCCAGGGCAGGCTTTCAGACAGTGGTTTATTTGGATGTTTTGATCAGGACTAAAGTAGATTGAAAGATTTCACCAAAAAAGAAAGAAATGTGGAAATAAATATTAATCTGTAACATTGTTATAGTTGTTTCACCACCAATTAATGATAAGCATCACATGATAAAAGCAGCTCAGCCAAGTTGATTCAAGGTGTGGCACCAGTTCAGACACGTCCTGCATGATTCACTGATGATGTGAGCTCAGATTACAGTCAAACTGCTGTTGATTCTACTGAACAAACTAACAATATTACACAGGAATCTTTCTTAACTCATATTTTCTTTAACCCGGAGAAAAACTTTATATCATAGTTCAAATAGATATTAAGAAACAGCCAATCAGCATCAAGAAACATTCCTACCGTTCAGTTAAACAGCAACACAGCACAATGTGATCAAAGTGATCCTGATGATCAGACATTTACAGGTTTCTCTGGGAGGATTCTCACCTGCTGAACTGACTTCAGGTCGACTTACAGACACTTTCCTCCTTCATGTGTGGAGGAAACACTGGGAGAGAAGACGCTGCTCATTTCATCCTGCTCAGTCCTGGTGTGTGTGTGTGTGATCTGAGGACGTCGTCACACCCTCACAACTTCACAGTCAAAGTCTAAAACAAATATCAGTGTGAGGTGAAAACCAGTTCAACAAGTTACCAGTCCTTCCCCGCCTCCCCTCCTCTAACTGCCTAACGGCTTCTGCACACATCCTGCGTCTACTGCGCGTCTGCGTCTGCCTTTTTGTCACCGAACGTGAAATCAACCTAGAGCGGGCACACATCCAACCTCAGACGCACCGCTAAGGCGCGTCGGAGGCACGTCTGCAGCGACGCTCCCCTTTACCTCAGGAGGCTCGCCTATTTTTTTCTGAGAGCCGCGCGTCTCTCTCGCGTCTCTCTGCTTTAACTGATAGAGAAATACTCTGCTGAGAGTCATATTTACTTCATACCGGCAGCTTTCGCTGTAGTTTCACCATTTCCTGGTGTGTCCCTTTCAAAATAAAACTTCCAACAAGCGAAAATGGCAAAAAAAAAAAAAAAAAAAAAGGCAATGGGGCGCACGGATTACTGTCCAGACTCAATAATAGACTCAATATAAATCATATGCATCATAAATGACACGAAAGAACTTCATTTTTAATGGGAATTATCAATGAAAACTCTATGTAGAAAGATAGAGCTTTTAGAAGCAGCAGCAGCAGCAGCTGCTGAGACGTTCCATGTGTGTCTGAGAAAAGTCGAGAGGCACCTATTTGCAGACCCATGGGGAAAGTGGAGCTCCACCGGAAGCCACGCCCCGAACTCATTTCATTGGTCAGAATTGTAACCTACTCTGAATTTGTTTTCTTCTTTTTGTTTTACTGCCGGAGTTCACCTAGCGGTGAATAATAATACACAGTTTCCACCGGTTATGGTGCTAGTACACAGTAAAATAAGTCAGTTTGTTAAGGGTCCCAAGTGGCCAGGACGGTGGTCAAAAGTAGATGTTGAGGTAGAAGATGAATGAAGCAACGAAGCTTTGTGTACATCTTCCGAAATCCGTCTCTTTAATTCACAATCATCACAAGTAGGTCAATCACATACAAATATAAACTCTTATCAATAACACACAAAAAGTGCCACCACATTAAAAGAAACAGCTCAGTTTAAAAGTGGGGTGAAAGGCATAACGTCTGACACATAAGGTGACAGTTTCTATTCTAGATCCTGATTGATTTATTACCAGATCCCTTGTCCTCTAGTGAGCACAGTTTTAATTATTCTATAATTTCTATATTCATATTAAGCTATTGAATGATCGATGCTCGTCTGTGACTTTGTGATCACGCAAGTGAACAGTATAACGATCGCGTGCAGCTGCAGAATTACATTTCAACCATGCATAGCCTAAATAGCCTATGTTCAGTGGCACATACGTTAAAAAAACTCCTGTTAATAAATAAACAAATAATGAGATACATACAATACAATAAGTTTATTAATCTGAATGTAAAGCATGTTCACGATGTGTAAGGTGGCCGCATATGAACGGCACGAGGGCTGAGAACTATGCTACTGATCAGATAAATGATCGGTCAAACGTAAAATCATCAGGAAATGATAAAAACATCCCGATGGAGATTTCTATGGAGTGATTTTGCTTTAAACTGTACAGGGTCGCGTTGTGGCAGTGACTCTTTCTTCAGTCGGAGCTGCAGCGTAAAGTGAAAACAAACTGCAGAGTAGGTTACAATTCTGACCAATGAAATGAGTTCGGGGCGTGGCTTCCGGTGGAGCTCCTTTTCTCCATGGGTCTGCAAATAGGTACTCTTGGAAAAGTCAGAGAGACGCAGCAGTAAGGTAAGGCGACGTGCTCCAGAGGTAGACGCAGGATGTGTGCAGAGGCCGTAAGGCTAATTATTTGCCTCCCTGCAATAATAAGCTTTAGTATGATATTACTTAAGCCCATACTTAAAGGTGGAGTCCGCAATTCTGGAGAATGCATGTTGTCAAAATCACTTTTTGTAAAAATCTCCTCATGATCTACTAACTGTCAGTACTGTGTGAGCCCCGGGAAAAAATATCCAGTGTTAATACACAGTATTGCTCTCTAAATGGGCATGATTCTAGCTATTGAAATGCGGAAGCTATTGTTCCGCTGCCCTGCCCCCGGCAACTGCTGGATTCTACATCATCCCCACTCCAGGTTGGTCAGTGCAACAATGATAAACATAAACATTTAAAATTAAGACATATGATGTAAACAAAGGCTGCAGAGACTATCACTTTTAACCATTTATTGCAAAGAAATGACAGATTATGATTATATTCAACAGTATCTCTTACATGTAAAAGGCTAAATAAACCAAACATGAAGATCAGAAACTAAGTGATATAATTTGATACAATAACAGATCAAAATAATGGAATGAAAAATAGATGTAACAACTAACAACTTATGGAATAATTAGGACGCAGTGACCTTGTACCATGTTGTAGCTTCTTATGAGTTTAACGACCTTGAAGCATTGACTACCACCACTGGACTTTCACTGGTCAGCAAATATATGCCAAAATGAGGCAAATAACTGCCAGGGATTGTTTCTAGTTCCCTTTAAGAAATAATAATCATCTTGAATCATTATCTTTTTCTATCTGCTCTGTTCCACTGTCACACAGACCTTCAGTGGTGATATCTTCAAAGGACCTTTATCCCCATTGAAAATCAATGGAAACATCTTCTCAATGAAGGAGTGTGTGAAGGTGTGTATGTGTGTGTTAATATCAGGATCAGAGAAGGAGAGTTTCCCTCTGTCCCAGTCCAGAGTCACTCTGATCTTCTGGAGCTTCTGCTTCACTTGGAGAACAGTGGGCTGGGCAGGTGGTGAGCATATTGTGTATTCACCTTCACGGAACAATATTCCCCATAATCCAGACCATTTGCGTCCCTTCCTCTCGGCAGACTCTGCTAACACACCCAGAATCCAGAGTGTACTGTCTCCAACCTGGACGTCCCAGCTGTGAGTCCCTGAGTTAAAGCCCTCAGAGCTCAGGACAGAGGGGAAAAAATCAAACCTCTCTGGATTATCAGGAAGCTGCTTTTTCACTTCTCCTATTCTCAAACTGGTCAGATCTTTAGACCGCAAGAGTCTTGGACCAGCAGTGTTTGGGTCCAGAACCAGAGGAGTGTAGGAGACCATGTCCTTCATCTTGTTCCAGATGTTGAAGGTCAGGTTGCCCAGGTGTTTGGCCTCGTCTATCAGAGCTCCTGAGAGCAGCTGTGGATCATCTGGCAGGGGGCACTGCTGGACTCTGTCCACTGCAGCCTTGTAGTTGAGCAGGAATGAGACGTCTTCAGCTCTCAGCTGCTCCTCTGTGGCTCTGACTGTGTCTGAAAGAGCTGCTATCTCTCTGCTCTGAGCCTCCATCTTCTCCTTCATCATCTGACTCTTCTGCTCCTCTTCCTCCCACAGTGCAGCCAACCTGGCCACCTCTTCCACTTCCAGAAACTGGTGAAGCTTCTTAAACTGATCCTTAATCTGCGTCTCTGTGTGTCGGGCCTGGACCTTTATGTGTTCTGCTGTTTGATCAGACATCACTTTAACTTGTTCAAAAAGATTGAACTTCTCCTTTAAGGGCTCCAGAGTTTCCTGAAGTTCCTTCTTGTGTTGTCGTGCAGCTTCATCGATGGGTCTGAATCTGTGGTCTGTGTGTATTTCTGAATCTCTGCAGACGAGACAAACTGGCTGCTGATCGTCCAGACAGAAGAGTTTGAGTTTCTCAGAGTGCAGAGGGCAGAGAGCCTCTGAAGCTTTCTGATCTCTCTCCAGTAAGAAGGCCTCACACAGGTTCTTTAACACCAGGTTACAAGGAGGTTGTCTGGTTGAAGAAATTGTCTTACAAACTGGACACTGACGTTCTTGTTTCACTCTCCACCAGTTATTCAGACATTCTTTACAGAAGCTGTGGCTACAAGACAGAACAACAGGATCTCTGAAGACTTCATGACAGACCGGACAGCCGAGATCCTCAGATCTGGAAGCCATTTTGTCTGTGCAGCTGAAAACAGAGCAGACAGAGAGTACAGTCAGTCCTGGCTCCTGTTCATAAGTATACAGGGGTGTGTTTCATTGCAAAGTATTGATTAATTGCTGGATATGTTTAGTGCTGCTTGAAAGTATGTGAACCACTAGAGCCTTTTGGATTTTTATTTAGTTTAACCATTATTAATTGATTATATTTATCAATACCAGTATATTTTATATGAAACAACAGATGTGTGTTTATCAATTCCACATTTTTCTTTTCCTCTAATCAAATGTTAAAACAAATTAAACAAATTATTTGCCAACTTTTGTATGTGCAAAAGTTATGGCGCTTTTCAGCTCAACTCGACCCGACTGAACTCGCATTTTTGGCGTTTCCACCACAAAAACATGGTACCTGGTAGCAGCTGCTTTTTTGGTATCGCCTCACTCTAGGTTCCAAGCGAGCTGAGCCGATGCTAAAAGGTGACGTCGGCAGACGGCCGACCGCTGATTGGCTTCATTCTGTTATAGGTCCATGTATATTAGCTACTCCCAACCTCTCTGGGACTTTTCAAGTGCATTTTGTCTCGCAGCGTGCACCCTTCTCTGGCTCTCTTTCATTTCATTTGCATCACAGATCCGAAAAAACTTAATGAAATGTCCATATATTCAAATCCTCACCCAGTTGTGTTGGTTGTTAGGGATGATACTTTCAACATACTGAACACGACAGGAGAGGAGACATGTAGGGCAGCTAGCAGCTATATAGCCTATAGTAGCCAGCTGGGACAGAAATGATAGCGAGCGATTACATTACAAGCCTCAGACTGCACTGATTACCTCAATAAACTATTCAGGCTGAGACACGGCTTGCATTTAAAAAACACGTATCCTAAAACAAGCATAAAATCAGTCAACTTTATCATGCCCATGTTTACGTGCATAGGGATGTACGTGACACTTCCCTACAGCTGACTGTGTGGCAGAGTCACGCATCGGGACACCAACACTCCCTTTTACAGTTTTTTACGATTGCTAAACCACAGTGGGCACAACTGGAGCGACATGTGCAAAACTCTCACAACAGTATGCAGAGCAGCGGTTCATGTGGACCAAACTCTAGCTCGTTTTTCATTGCTTAAACACAATTTTCAAAACTCTACACACCTATCTCATGGCTTAACCACAGCCTGCACAACACTGTGGATTTCCATCACTTTTTTTCAAACGCTAACACACTGCTGCCACAACTGTAAACCACACATTCAAAACAGAATGAATGCCTAGTGCATTTTAAACACTGCAGATTTCAACTGAAACACTAAGATGTCTTGTTTTAGACTTGTTAGTGAACATATATACAGTATAATGGGAAAGCTCAAAAATATATCTTTCTTTGGAAATGGACCAATGAAGACAGGTTGTTGGAGGTAGAAGAGTGGCAGTGAGAGTGTGGATGTGTGGAGGAAGACCTAGAAGACATAGAGCTGTAATGTCTGATGAAATACAGTAAGGGCTACACTGAAAACCCTGTTGTGAATCATGGTCTCTCATTGAGAGAGGCAGGGTTGAGAGTGCAACCCAATCTGCAAAAATCTGAAGTTGCATCTGTAATACGAATTTTTCAGCAAACAAACAGCTTAGAGTTGCATCCTTACAGTAAATGACAACATTACAGGAATTGATTTCTGTAATACAATTATAGAATATTTACACAGATAAATACTACATTTGGAAATGTTTTCAATAAAATATACAAAATGTGTATCTATTGAAGCAAACTTCTGATTTTCATTTCTTTTTGTTTTCCTAATAAAACTGGTATGTTATAAAATAAACAATTTCATGTGAACTAATTTCACCCTTTCATCAAAGAAAATATTACGTAATTTGTGTGAAATAACTCAAATTATTCAAACTGTAAAGATTAAAAGTTTGTAATTTGTGTATTGGGGTTTGATGCTAGTGTTTGTATTCTGAGCATGTTCTGAGTGACAGTGTGTTATCTCAATGAGGCTGGTTCATAGTGTTTGTACTCTGAGCAGGTTCTGAGTGACAGTATGTGTTATCTCAATGAGGCTGGTTCATAGTGTTTGCTGCACTGAACCTGTTTTGCAGGTGAAGTGAACTGTTCAGCTCCAGTGACTGTTGGTAGTGCAGACTGTAGTTAGAGTTTTGCACATTGAGCTACAGTTGTGCCCACTGTGGGTTAGCAATCGAAAAAAACTGTAATGGCTCGTAGCGATATTCTTCTACTTCCTTATACAAGGGGGGTATTTCTTAAACATTTTCCATACGTATTTTTGGCGGTTGGTTCAGTTAATAGTGCAACAACTGCTCATCATTTCTGCTTTGCTACTTGGCTCCGGAGTCGGCTTTCAGCCCCTTGTATGACGACCCCGCCCACGTCCAGGAGGTACTATTTGCTGTGGAAAACGACCCGTGCTGCTACAAAAACCGAGTTGAGCTGAGTTGAGCTGAGTCGAGTAGAGCTACATGTGCGGTGGAAAAGTGCCATAAGTGAACCCTGAGCTGCATTGCTGAAATTGAGCAGGTAAACACAGTCAGATGGGACAAATTGAATGATGAAATGGACCAATGTAATGAGAGATCTTTAGGGAAGAAATTGGGCAGCACTATTTAAAACAGAGATCAAACCAGGTCAGTTTAGGCCAAGCCCCAACCACAGCGAGTTCTACCAGCATCCAATAAGGAAGTGACAAACATTGCAGTACCTTCGGTGGCCACGGTGACGTGGTACCAAGACTGAGCAATTTTTCTTTGACTCACTTGTTAGACAGGCCGTTTTTCACAGTTTTATTAAACCTATTTACAGCCTGGTCCACAAAACCATTCTAGTCGGTATGTTTAGGTCATATCTCCATGACAACACTGAGGGGGGTGAATTTTTTTCTAGCAGACTAGTTTTTATTCTTTTGGAGGTTAAAATGTATTGGCGCGATCTCTTGAGTGACAGCTCTCCGCCCGTTGTCCCTCACTTTGCCTCGGAGGTATACATCAGCTAGATGGGCGTATCTCCCTCCCCCCGACATGAGGCTAAGTAAAAATTCTCACAAAATGGCGACGCGCATAGGCCAGGATTATTGGATGCCGTGTGAATAACTGAGGTCAGCCCGGATGCTACATCCATTGTATATACTATCTATGGTTTGACTCACCAAAGTGTACCCATACAGGCGAAGAGGAAAGAAAATCTCAGGAATAGATTTGTGATGTTGCACATTTGTCTGGGGACAGCTTTAAATTCATTTAAAACAAGTTTGAGCTCCATCGATCCACCGTGAGGCAAATCATCTACAAATGGAGAGCTTTAAGAGTGACTTAACATCTCCCTAGAAGTGGACTTCCTTTAAAATTATCCACAAGCGCTAAAAAAATAATTTTTCAGGTCAAAGCCAACCCAAACATTTACTCATCATTCCCTTCTGTTATTGTGGTGAGTGCACACACAACTTCCATTTAAGCTCACAACCTTGGACAAATCCCCTGCAGTTGATATTGGTTTATTCATTTATACCTATCATGGTGCTGCTCAACTCATTCCAGGCTACCATCAGAGTGCCTGCTTAAGGCTGCTTTATATAGAGGCCACAGCAGGTGGCTCAGATGTGCTGATGGTGGGATATACCATCTGATGTTAGTCCATTGGTGACATCTATATGAGCATGTGTGTAAGTTAATGTTTGTTGGAAATGGTGGATTCTGTGAGAGTTATTATTTTGTGTATTGAAGGAAGGTTATTCTAAGTGTAATTTGTGTTAAATGTGAGTTAATGCTAGTTAAAATTTAACTAAGTGAAATCCCAGGAATATTCTGGGATTGAGGTACCATTGAACATTGTTGGGACATATTGTTGGAGAAAGGCAGTTTGTATCATAACGGGTAGCATGGACAAGTCATAACATGGTAGGAATAACAAAACATACTCCAGTTAAGGGTTAGCCTAGAATATTGTCCGAAAGGGAAACATGGACAAACCTGTACAAATGAATGACTCTACCCAAAAACTAATAATACATCAAATTCAATGTTTTTTGCTAATCTTTGACACATCCAAGCCCATCAACATTAACTTAATGGCAAATAACTCATTTGTATGTATTTGTTGATAAAACCCAGTGACATTCCATCCAAAAAGGAAAAAAAAGTGGAAAGTTATAATACCAAAAACTATATAAAACTATAGTTGTTTCACCACCAATAAATGACAAGCATTTCATGAAAAATGTGTCCACGATAAAAGCAGCTCAGCCAAGTTGATTCAAGGTGTGGGACCAGTTCAGACACGTCCTGCATGATTCACTGCTGATGTGAGCTCAGATTACAGTCAAACTGCTGTTGATTCTACTGAACAAACTAACAATATTACACAGGAATGTTTTCTAAAGTCATTGAGCCTTAACCCGGAGAAAAACTCTAAAGCATATTTCAAATAGATCTTAAGAAACAGCCAATCAGCATCAAGAAACATTTCTACCGTCCAGTTAAACAGCGACACAGCACAATGTGATCAAAGTGATCCTGATGATCAGACATTTACAGGTTTCTCTGGGAGGATTCTCACCTGCTGAACTGACTTCAGGTCGACTTACAGACACTTTCCACCTTCATGTGTGGAGGAAACACTGGGAGAGAAGACGCTGCTCATTTCATCCTGCTCAGTCCTGGTGTGTGTGTGATCTGAGGACGCCGTCACACCCTCACAACTTCACAACTTCACAGTCAAAGTCTAAAAATAAACTCAGTCACGTGTTCAACAAGTACCTGCATGAGGCTACTGTTAATCTATTGTATCTCTGAGTAAGGCAAGGCAAGGCAAGTTTATTTATATAGCACAATTCAGACACAAGGCCACTCAAAGTGCTTTACAGGGGCAAGATTAGAATACATAAAACACATTATAAAACATTTAAAAGCGAATAAAAGAAGCAAAAAAAAAAAAATGAAAACTCGATTTAAAAACATAATAAAAGAAGCAAATAAAATGAAAATTGCAAGTTAAAAAGGAAACAAAAAAGTCTTCAGACTCGATTTAAAAGAACTGAGGGTTGCAGCAGACCTCAAGTTCTCTGGGAGTTTGTTCCAGATTGTTGGTGCATAAAAACTAAAAGCTGCTTCTCCTCGTTTAGTCCTAACTCTAGGGACTGTAAGTAGACCTGTCCCAGACGACCTAAGGGCTCTGGACGGTTCATAACTTATCAGCATATCAGTAATGTATTTTGGCCCTAAACTATTTAGTGCTTTATAAACCAACATCAGAATTTTGAAATCAATTCTTTGAGTGACTGGAAGCCAGTGTAAAGACCTCAGAACTGGGGTAATGTGATCCACCTTTTTGGTCCTAGTGAGGACTCGAGCAGCAGCGTTCTGAATTAGCAGAAGCTGTCTGATAGATTTTTTTGGAAGGCCAGCAAGGACACTGTTACAGTAGTCAAGTCTACTAAAGATAAATGCATGGACAAGTTTTTCTAAATATTGCTGAGACATAAGCCCTTTAATTCTTGATATGTTTTTTAGGTGGTAGTAGGCTGATTTATTGATTGATTTTATGTGTTTCTTGAAATTTAAGTCGGAGTCTACAACAACACCAAGATTTCTGGCTTGGGGTGTAGTTTCTAACATAACGGATGTAAGATGTGCGCTGACTTTTAATTGTTCATCTTTGGCACCAAAGACAATTAATTCAGTTTTATCGTTGTTTAATTGAAGGAAATTTTGGCATGTCCAATCATTGATTTGTTCAATGCACTTACTCAGTGCCTGTATCGGAGATGTGTTTATATTGTAAGCAGGGTTCGTACAGCTTTTTAAGAGTAAAATTCAAGCACTTTTCCTGCACTTTCAAGATAAAATGTCAACTTGTTCAAGGAAGCCGAAGCTTTAAATATATAAAGTATATAAATAAATGCTTATGATTTCATACATTGCCTTATCTGTAAAATGGGAGTGTTCATAATATAATGTGTATGGGCAATCACCAAATTGCAGTATGGCCCTAAGGAGACCTTTATCAGTTTAGTTCATATGCCAAAAATGACCATCTATCAGGTTAATAACAACATGACTATACTTGAGCAATATCACATGAGATGGACCATATTGTCACTCTATATCAGTGCTGCTGTGATTCGGTCGAAAATGCCATAATGGTAATCAATAGGTCTTGATGTAGGAAATGGTTACTAATTAATAACTTATTTCACACACACACACACACACACACACTACATGTAAGAAAAATGTAAGAATAACAAAGGGCAAATACAGCCTTTGCACTCCTTTTTCCCCCCGGCTGAATTATAAAAGTATGTATAAAAGTATGCCTAGATATTATATATTTAAATACATTCTTGAGCTTGTGTATGACCAGACATTTTCAATATTGCTAGGTTGCCAGATTACAGTTTGTGTATGTTGGTGTGTTGCCAAAAACTGATCCTCCCAAAACGGTCTTTCAGTCAAATAACAAAAGGTATTTAAGCCAATACATGTCCATGATTTCAGAACGTAAATAGGACTAAGTGGGCTCTGGTCCAATAAAGCATCAGTACAAATGGCTACATAGCGTTAACATGCTGAGACTGTGGACTGAAATCTCTTTTTGGCAGCCACCGCAACGACTGACAGCAAAGACCGTTCTCGACTTCGACAACTTCCCAAAATTAAAATGTTGGATCTTGGTTCTGTAACTTATCACTACAGTGTGACTAATGGATTAGGTTATACAACTTGTTATGGGAGCTGCATCGAGCTAACCCCGCTGAGGATAACATCACGTTACAATGAAGTAACCCCCGAGCTTACGTTATCTAGCTAACAACATGAATTTGGAGCAGGGCTCCAGACTAACCATTTTTACTAGGAGCACTGGCGCCTCTAACTCAGAATTTTTAGGGGCGCGAGCAGAAAATTTAGTGGCCCACCTTAAACAGACCTGCAACGCAGCTATTCAAATGTTTCCCAATTTGAACTATATTAGGTCAACTGATATTGTATTGCCAGCATGTTTTAAAACACACTGACAACAGATGATACTGTTCATTGTGTTTTTGATTTTGTATCACCATGTGAAATCCTTCAGACATTCCTTTAGGAAAAGGCATTTATTTGACCTAATTTCACCACAACCCCTTCTACATCGGATTTTTCCTCTATCCCTGCTTCCTGTAAGGAAAATCGTTATTGGCCCAGAAGTAACTAGAAACTAGATGAATTTATCAACTAATTTGCATAATATTACAAATTAACACACTCACTTTACAAACTTTTTTGTTGCCATATATAATTATAAGGTTGTCTTTTTATAGGAATGCAGTGGCCTATTGAAAGTGGACCTATGAAACAATTTACTAGTTTACAAACGTCACCTGGCAGCTGTTGTACAGAGCGGACACGGTGCTGTCTGTCTGCTGCAGGTGGCGGGGGGCTGCCCGAGTGAGTGCTGTCAGCGCCGCGGTGAGGAGAGTACAGTTTAATTTTAGTTTACAGGTTTAAAAAAAAAAGTTGCAAGGTGTCTCTGGCATTTAACAGCCTTATCGCTATGGCGGAAAGTCGGCAAATATAGCGGGGAAAGTCAGCAGTTTGTAACATGTTAAAGACAGAAGGTCACGTCATCCGGGGCGTTGATTGTGTCGCTGATCACTCGCGGACTGTCCACTGTCTCTCTCTCTCAAAGCACAATAATAATTTAAAAACATTTTGTCTTTCGGTCGCGCGTGCCCCTAGTTGTGAAATGGCGCTCGCACGGTCTCAAAAACTTGGTCGCAGTCTGGAGCCCTGATTTGGAGCAATACATTATTGAGAACTAGCAGGTCAGCTAATTGCTAACGGTGTTGAGCATCAATTTAGCATGCTATTTATTTGTATCAACAAGTCATTAACACATACAAACTCGGGATTTGGTGTAACTTACAAAGGAGAACATGAATGAACAGTCATCCAGAGTGACATTGTCTGATAAGTTTTACTGATTTACCTTTGGCATGACTTCTAAGTGCCTGATTCCCCATTGTGAACAGCTGGAGGTAGGCTACTTTTTGCAGACAGTACAGTCGCCTATGCCTGCCGGTTATTAGGGCCTCGTCATAACCAAATGGAAACGGATATTTGATATGGAAGTATCGGGAGCAATAGGTCCATGAGCAGCGACTCGTGGTTCTGGATAATTCCTGGAGCGATCGCCAGGTGTGGCGCGTGTCCCAGGAAAGAAAACACGGGGAGCAACTGCACTCGTGCATACAAGACGGCGGCTAAGAAAACATTGCGACTTTAATTTAATTTACAGAATAAAAAAAATGAAAATATTAGTTGAATTATGACACTGGTCAATAAAGAGAAAATCCAGCATTTTCCAGCACAGTGTTCAGATTTCAAGCACATTTCAAACCTTGAAAACACTCGATTGAAAATCAAGCATTTTCCAGACTTTCAAGCATCTGTACGAACCCTGTGTAAAACATCTGTTTGGCATAAAATATGATGCTTTCAAAGTTGCCCATTTACCCATACAAAAACGGCAGCAGAAAATAAAACTTTTAACCATTTATTGTAAAGGTTAGTTGAACAGTTAGTTTGATATACAACACATTTCCTTCATGCAGAACACACATGATGACGACCAACAAAATCAAACTGGACCTTGAGTAATGTGAAAGTAATATCTCAAGAACACTTTGAGGGATTTTCTTCAAAACTCAAAGATAAACTGATTATATATTTTGGAGGTTAAAGGTGAAAGGTCAAGGTCACTGGGGCTTTAAATCTTGTGAGCACAATATTTTGAGGTTGCTTCGTGGGTTTTTTGTCAAATTTAGCACCAACTTACACTGGTTATATTTTCAGGGTCAAATGTTACTGCAACCCCACATTTTGAGGTCTCAGTGACCTTGTACCATACTAGGGGTGTGAACGTTTACAAAAATGTCTAACCGTGTACACGACGGAATTTTTTCCGTGTACACGGTTAACCGTGACGTCACTGTCTTCGCGCGCCCGCCGTCCTGTAGGCGCGCACACACACACACACACACACACACACATACACGTTCGTTCGCCTGTAAACACACAGTTGACATGAACTACGCTCGTTTACACACCTCTTATAATAGGTCCATGGCACAAACACACACACGTTCGCCTGACATGTGCGCCGTCATTATCGCGCTTCATTCATTTCCTGATTAATATAGCCTATCGCTTTCTACATGTCCACGTGTATGCAGGTTGAACAGGTGTTATAAAGTTCGGGCTACTTACGAGCTTAGTTCACGTCAACCGAGTAACTTTAATCTTTAGGTTATCTTTCATCACTCTTCCGTGGCTGTGAGTCGAGCACCGGCACGGCGACTCCCCGCGCGTGTGTGTGTGTGTGTGTGTGTGTGTGTGCGCCGATACACACACTCACACAGACACACACTCGACGAGGGACAGACCGATTCGGAAGACTAGCTTTTATCATCCCCAATTAGTTTAGGCCTACTAGTGATGTAAAATCAATAAATGTGTGTCTCCAGAACATATTTAAAAACTTTGAAAAAAAGAAAATTTTAAGATTTTTTTTTTAAACGGTTTTCCTTTATTGATTTTTCCTAAACGGTTACACGTGTACACGTGCACACCCCTATATCATACTGTAGCTTCTTAGGAGATTAACTTACTTGAAGCATTGCCTACCTCCATTGGACTTCTTGAAAGGGCAAATAATGGCCAGGGAGTGTTTCTAGTTCCTTTTGAGGAATAAACATTATCTTTATCTCAAACTGGTCTGTTCCACCGTCACACAGACCTTCAGTGGTAGTATCTTCAGAGGGACTTTATCCCCATTGAAAATGAACGGAAACATCTTCTCAGTGAACGTGTGTGTGAAGGTGTGTATGTGTGTGTTAGTATCAGGATCAGAGAAGGACAGTTTTCCTCTGTCCCAGTCCAGAGTCACTCTGATCTTCTGGAACTTCTTCTGCACTTTGATAACAGTGTCTGGACCTAGTGGTGACCGTGCAGTATATTCACCTTTACGGAACAATATTCCCCAGAATCCAGACCGTAAGGGTCCCTTCCTCTGGACAGACTCTGGTATCACACCCAGTAACCAGCATGTATTGTCTCCAACCAGGACGTCCCAGCTGTGAGTCCCTGAGTTAAAGCCCTCAGAGCTCTGATACTCTCCTCGTCTAACACTGGTCAGATCTTCAGACAGGATGAGCCATGGACCAGCAGTGTTTGGGTCCAGAACCAGAGGAGTGTAGGAGACCATGTCCTTCATCTTGTTCCAGATGTTGAAGGTCAGGTTGCCCAGGTGTTTGGCCTCGTCTATCAGAGCTCCTGAGAGCAGCTGTGGATCATCTGGCAGGGGGCGCTGCTGGACTCTTTCCACTGCAGCCTTGTAGTTGAGCAGGAATGAGACGTCTTTAGCTCTCAGCTGCTCCTCTGTGGCTCTGACTGTTTCTGAAAGAGCTGCTATCTCTCTGCTCAGAGCCTCCATCTTCTCCTTCATCATCTGACTCTTCTGCTCCTCCTCCTCCCTCAGTGCAGCCAACCTGGCTTTCTCCTCGTCTTCTAGAAACTGGTGAAGCTTCTTAAACTGATCCTGAATCTGCGTCTCTGTGCTTCGGGCCTGGACCTTAATGTGTTTTGCTGTTTGATCAGACTTCACTTTAACTTGTTCAAAAACCTTTAACTTCTCCTTTAAGAGCTCCAGAGTTTCCTGAAGTTCCTTCCTAGGTTGTGGTGCAGCTTCATCGATGGGTCTGAATCTGTGGTCTGTGTGTATTTCTGAATCTCTGCAGACGAGACAAACTGGCTGCTGATGGTCCAGACAGAAGAGTTTGAGTTTCTCAGAGTGCAGAGGGCAGAGAGCCTCTGAAGCTTTCTGATCTCTCTCCAGTAAAAAGGCCTCACACAGGTTCTTTAGGGCCAGGTTACAAGTTGGTTGTGTGTTTGAATAAATCGCCTTACAAACTGGACACTCACGTTCTTGTTTCTCTCTCCACCAGTTATTCAGACATTCTTTACAGAAGCTGTGGCTACATGCCAGAACAACAGGATCTCTGAAGACATCTGTACAGATCGGACAGCAGAGATTCTCCTCTGATCTGGAAGCCATTTTGTCTTTAAGTGCAGCTGAAAACAGAGCAGACAGAAAGTACACTCAGTTGTGGCTGCCCTCCTTAATCTACTTAATATAGTTTGAGTCGTATTTTTAAGTGAAACTCACCTTCAGTGTGTGGAGTGTCAGTAGGTTGAAGCAGCAGTGGGAACTAAGAGGAAGTTGTTAGTGTGGTCTGACGGTGAATCAGTTCGTCTGGTTTTCAGTTCAGTGAAATGTCTATGGTGAGTCAGGTGCAGGTTGGCGCTCTGTCAGACCTGTTCATAAGTACACAGGAGCGTGTTTCATTAAAAAGTATTGTATGGGGCCATTATTGTACCAAAACATTTACGAATGTGTATCTCAATCCGCGTATGTGTAATCAGATGTGTATCTCGTAATCAGGTCACAAACCCGTACATTCTGTAAATCTGTGTGCGCGTGCATATATCTGCAAATGCGTGCATAGATCTGTATGTGTATATGGATCTGTGTGTACATAGATTTAATAATAGCAATAAATAAAATAGCGCACTGCTTGGATACCCTTCTTACGGTGTCAGGGATGTTTTGGTGTTAGGCATAGTACTGGTGTAACCTCCATGGCCAAATGCCACCCAACCTTCCTTTTAATGAATGTTTACCATGCCGATACCGTAAAGCTGACATCATATTAAATTTTGTGTTATTCTACGGGTTAATTGAAAATGTAGGGACCTTTGTTATAATTGACTTACTCTATGCATCTTAACAGGTAAATGACAGGGCTGGCTTTAAGGACTTCTTACTGGAATGGATGGCACCACTTATTACCAAGAAAGACTCCAGGGTTCGGAAGGCCATCAGTGCGAGGTTTTCTGTGACACTGCATTTACATTCCTATTATATGCAGGTCAACAACTCCTTCCTTCCTTGTCCTTCACTCCCTCCCTCAGTCAATCATATTTCACATGGTTAATCTGACTTGCTGGTTATGAATGGCCTGAGTGGAGTTCAACTTTATACCCTGGCGGCTCCCCACATTCACATTAGACAAATATATGTTTTGCAACAGCCACTTATACCACATACACACTTTTTCAGCTCACAAGTGAAATGGTTAATCTGATCACATTTGTATATATTATTTTCTTTTTGAAGGTGAAACTTTTAAATCCCTGGGGTTTCAGGGAGCACAACAGTTTCCGAAATTGTCCTCTCAAAATGTGAAGCCCTCTATGAAGTGGCGAAAGAGGACGAGATGAAAGAGGACTACCTGGGTGCTCCGGTGGCATGGTGGATAGAGCGTGTACCATGTTGGCTCCGGCCTTCGTTGCAGTGGTCGCGGGTTTTTACTGCATGTCATCCCCTCTCTCTCTATGTATCCCCATTTCAACTCTGTACTATCTAATAAAGCTTGAAAATGCCAAAAAAATATCTTAAAAAAAGAAAGAAAGAGGACTACCTAAAAGTTTAACAAATTCGAAACACATTGAAAGAAAAGTTAATTCTAGCAGAACATTGATAATCTTACATCAGACTATTTAAGGATATGAAAACATTGCTATATACTGTTTATGTGTATTTGCCATTTTTTTTAGACACCAATATCTGAGGCTTGCTGGAGAGCTATAGCCAAGGATTTCTATGAGGAATGGCAGTACCCAAACTGCCTTGACGCTTTGGATGGAAAGCATATATAAATACAGCTTCCTGGTCATTCAGGCGGCACCTTTCGTTAATATAAAGGCCGATTCTCTGTAGTGATACTGGCTGTTGATGTAAATTATAGATTTGTTTATGTGAATCTGGGGAGCCAGGGTAGGCTGCAAGTTCCTCCTTTTAGACGGCAGTTTATTTGTAAGTTTTAATCAGGACAAAAGTAGATTGAAGGATTTCACCAAAAAAAAAAGAAATGTAGAAATAAATATTAATCTGTAACATTTTTTAGTTGTTTCACCACCAATAAATGATAAGCATCACATGGTAAAAGCAGCTCAGCCAAGTTGATTCAAGGTGTGGCACCAGTTCAGATAATGTCCTGCATGATTCACTGATGATGTGAGCTCAGGTTACAATCAAACTGCTGCTGATTCTACTGAACAAACTAACAATATAACACAGGAATCTTTCTTAACTCATATTTTCTTTAACCCGGAGAAAAACTTTACATCATAGTTCAAATAGATGTTAAGAAACAGCCAATCAGCATCAAGAAACATTTCTACCGTCCAGTTAAACAGCGACACAGCACAATGTGATCAAAGTGATCCTGATGATCAGACATTTACAGGTTTCTCTGGGAGGATTCTCACCTGCTGAACTGACTTCAGGTCGACTTACAGACACTTTCCACCTTCATGTGTGGAGGAAACACTGGGAGAGAAGACACTGCTCATTTCATCCTGCTCAGTCCTGGTGTGTGTGTGAGATCTGAGGACGCCGTCACACCCTCACAACTTAACAGTCAAAGTCTAAAACAAATATCAGTGTGACGTGAAAACCAGTTCAACAAGTTACGATTGTTTCCCCGCCTCCCGTACTCTAACTGCCTAAGGGTAATTATTTGCCTCCCTGCAATAATTAGCGATAGTATGATATTACTTTAGCCCATACTTAAAGGTGATGTCAGCAATTCTGGAGAACGCATGTTGTCAAAATCACTTTTTGTAAAAATCTCCTCATGATCTACTAACTGTCAATACTGTGTGAGCCCCGGGAAAAAATATCCAGTGTTAATACACAGTATTGCTCTCTAATGGGCATGTTGCTATAGCTACTGAAATGGAGGAAGTTTATGGGTGAGGACGCTGGCCTGTATGTTGCTGCTTTGCATTCTGCGACTGAATAGTGTTATTTTTATCTCACCAGTAAGTGACTGAACAACACTTGATCATTGCTTGTCTTGCTCACTGGACTGTTCTCGAGGGCCCGATTGGCTCCTGATTTTGATTTTGCCTGGATCCGTTGCCCTGCCCCCCCGGCAACTGCTGGCTAGCTACCTGCTGGAGGCTACATCACCACCACTCCAAGTTGGTCAGCAGTGTTGTGCCTGAACGCGTTCAATGAACGATCGTTCATGAACTGGTTCATATTGGGGGCGAACGTGAACTGAACGTTTGTATTTCTGCCTCATGAACGTTTTTGCGAACGCGCTCATTCTGGCGTTTGTGAACGGCGCTCAGTCGTTCAGTCGTTCATCGAGTGCCAGATTTCCATAGAAACCCCCCGCTAAAAGACATCGTAAACAGCCCTTAATATGTAGCTGAAAAACACCCAATCTGGCAACACATGCCACCACAGCGTCGCACCGCCGCTGCGTCATTAAAATGCGAAACACTGCGGAAAAAAACAAAAACAAATGAATGCAGCAGCGCTTACTCAGACCATGGACCTAGCCTCAGGCTCTACCTCTTCTTCGTATGATTGTTACCTACCTCAGATTGTGTTTGTGTTAATAAGTATGTCAACACATCGTCTGGACTTTGTTATTAACAGTATAATGCAGTTTAGAATGCTCCCCTTGAGGGTTTTACTATTTTAAGTTGTAGGCTCATTTGTTTGTAGAACCTGCCTGGTATATTGTTCAGTATTGCTTTCTTTGAGTGAAATTTCATGTGAATTGTTTCCAGGTTTGGAAAATTATAAAAATGGAAAAACATTTGCACCTTAACCGTTTTAGTTTGAATAATTCCTCATTAAAAAGATGAAACAGCAACTTTTTCCTCATGTTTTTGAGAATATACTGTAGGGGGAAAAGCTGCAGCTGGCTTCTAGTGTGGACTGAATGTTATTGCAATAATTTCTGTCTGTGGTTCTATATGGTATGTGGCAATTATTTAGAAAAATAGCAGCCTGCAGCAACATATTGAAAAAAAGAACTATGAACTAGTTCATTTTTGAACTGTGAACTTAGTTCAGCATTTTGAATTATGAACTATGAACTGAACACGTTCATTTTAAAGTGTGTGAACTGAACTTTGAACTAGTTCACGTAGAAAAAGAACTTTCCCAACACTGTTGGTCAGTGCAACATTGATAAATGTAAACATTTAACATACATTGTACATATGATGTAAACATATGATGTAAACAAAGGCTGCAGAGAATATCACTTTTAACCATTTATTGCAAAGAAATGGCAGATCCAGTTTTATATATTCAGAGAAAGTGATTAGTATGGTACATATTTATATATTATGTAGCTTTGACAGTAACAGGGATAAAAACACATGATTACATTACATGTCACAAAGAAAACAGTTTTATGCAAAGCGACTTGAGGTAGGCAGTTAGCATTAAGGATCTTGCCTAAGGACCCTCACTGGACTGGCCACGGCCTGACCACTTATTGAACCCTGGTTTCCTGTATCAAGGTAAGTGGTGTTACCTTCTGAGCTATCCAGCAGCTATATGATCTTTGCAGATTTTAATTTTAGCTACATATATATCATGATCATCATCATCTTAAACCAAAAACTATTTCCCGGGCCACATCAACCAGCTCTGACTGGGGGATCCAGAGGCGTTCCCAGTGTGGAGATATAATCTCTCCACCTAGTCCTTGGTCTTCCCCGGGGCCTCCTTTCAGCCGGACCCCTCTGAATCAGTTGGTTTGGCGCCCAGGGGGCATCCTTACCAGATGCCCGAACCACCTCAACTGGCTCCATATGTGTTTAAATAACTTGATGATATATTTACAGAACTCGAAGAACATACAAAGAAAAAAACATGAACATCAGGATCGCTTACATGTAAAAGGCTAAATGAACCAAACATGAAGAGCAGATAATAAGTGATATAATGTCATACGATAAAAGGCAGTGGCGAAGTGGGTAGGGAGGTTGCCTACCTGCCACATGTCGAAGTGTCCCTGGGCAAGACCCTGAACCCCACATTGCTTCTGATGGTTCAGAGAGCGCCTTGCATGGCAGCTACTGCCATCGGTGTGTGAATGTGTGTGTGAATGGGTGAATGTGGTAAGAAATGTGAAGCGCTATGGGGCTGAGAAAATTGTCTAGAAAGCGCTGTATAAGTCAAGTCATACAAATGAGGACACAGTGACCTTGTACCATGTTGCCTACCACCACTGGACTTTCACTGTTCAGCAATTGTATGCTGAAAGGAGGCAAATAACTGCCAGGGGTCGTTTTTAGATCCCTTTAAAGTGCGTATTGGAAGTTAGATACTGCAGTGAAGAAGCAAAAATATTCTGATTCAAGATTTTTTTTGTTTTTTTAATAAATCTATACTACAAGTGGCATCTTGAGCCGTTTTTGTGATTAAATTTTACTTCCGCATCTCAAAAATAGTTTTCGAACGTGACATAGCATGGGGTCGACGGACGCTAATCATCATAGACTACATAGCAATATAGCCTAGCATAGGTCTATGAATATAACAACAATGGATAACAGCTTCGGACCACTTCCGTACAATTTTGAGCCAGCTAGCCGTGAGGTGGAACAGCAACCACCTAATAGGGGGAGACACCATGGCAATAGGAGGGAGATAGAGTTGTGGTGTCAGGAGAATCAGTGGAGAATTGGGCAGGTGTCTTGGTGAGTGACTGGCATTAGCTTGAGTTAATATTAGCTAATGACAGCAAATGATGGCCACGTTTCAATATTTAACAGGCATACCTTTACTAGTACTAGATTATATATGAATCTACAGGATGTATAACTCCACACTATCTCTTACATAACTACTACTGGAGGGATGGAGGGCGGACGGACGGGTGGGCGAGCGAGCGAGCGAGAGTGCGCGAGCAAACTGAAAGAAACGAGCGTAGTTTTAAGCTGCTTTACAATAAAAGATACTGACCATAAGTCATTATGTTAACTAATGTAGGAAGTTAGTAAATGTCAGAAAACAAAACTTACAGTGCACAGTTCACGTTTCCGAATAGTTGAATCTCTGACCGGTCCGTGAGCTTCACTGCCGCCGGTGGCTGAGCCCGAAGCTGCGGCTGGAGCGGCATGAATTGAGGGAACCACACCGGCTTTCAGCCTCACTCGTGTCTCGCTCCGAAAACCCATCCTGAACTCCATCATGTCCCCGGAAACATAGTCCTCTGGTCTGAAGTGAGCCCCGCAAACAACCGTGTTTTTGGTGACAGAGGCGAAAATAAAGTCCTTTCTCTTAACCTGTACAAAATGCACCCAGGCTCGAAAGCTTGCTCCATCCTTTCTCCTATCGGGGAAACTGTGAAATCGGACATGGTCGGACAGGCGTTTGGAGTTGGAACAACCCCCACATACACAAAACCTCATATCGTCGATTAACCCATTGATGACGGCTGCTGCGCGATGCCACATTGCCTCTCCTGCCTGATGCTGCATCGTGCAGCATTGTTACTTTATCTAATTTTCATGGCATGCGCAGCATAGAATGCACTGTCATTGGTTTAAATACACATGAGGTGGGTTTTGTTGATTTTTTAAGACCACGTGATCACCCAAAAGTTGTGTGGTTTGGCGAAAATCACATCAATCAAAAAAATTTAAAATTAAAAATAAAACAAAATAATAAAAACAAAATAAGCCGGCTGTGTCAGCGATAATGTATTACAGAACAGTTAGTGGCGTTTGGTGCGCAGAATCAAGGTCCACTATAGGCTACTGACGAAAATCACACTAAATATTTTATATTATTTATTCTTTTTTTTCTCCCCCATCTAATTTTGACGATTTTTAGAAAGATTTGTTGGTGTGTAAGCGCTAAGGGAGCATGTTGAAATAAAACCTGTGAACCTTAACTTTTAAATGTATTTTATTTCATGTTTCTATGTGCTACACAGGCTTAGATATTAAGGTTTTGGTAGACTTGACAATTCGTACTATTTTTTCAGAAAACCCTCAGGCATTAAGGACATGCATCCTAGATTGCCATAGTCATCAATGGGTTAAGCCAAGAAAAACCCCAAAACCACAGGGGGGGGGAAATACAAGACCGCTCACCGCGGTAACTACTCACAACTACGCATAGAGCTGAGGCAGCAACAGCGACCCCTTCTGACGTAATATGACGCGTTTGACGTATCACATAAAAAAAACCGGTTTTAGAAGCCTTGCTCAAAATAGTCACTTTAAAACTGGAATTTTTGCCGATATACTTTTTTAAACTGATAAAATCCTGCATTTTAATTTCAAAGAGCAATTTTCAGAGAATGTTATGTATAAATATTTTAAAAACATTAACTTCCAATACGCACTTTAAGAAATAAACAACAACTTGAATCCTCGTCTTTATCTCTAACTGCTCTGTTCCACTGTCACACAGACCTTCAGTGGTGATATCTTCAGAGGAACTTTATCCCCGTTTAAAATCAATGGAAACAACCTCTCAGTGAAAGTGTGTGTGAAGGTGTGTATGTGTGTGTTAGTGTCAGGATCAGAGAACAACAGTTTTCCTTTGTTCCATTCCAGAGTCAATCTGATCTTTTGGAACTTCTTCTCCACTTGGAGAACAGTTGATGGAGCTCTTGGTGACTCTTCTAAATATTTACCTTTACGGAACAATATTCCCCAGAACCCCGACCGCATGAGTCCCTTCCTCTGGACAGACTCTGGTAGCACACCGAAAAACCAGCATGTACTGTCTCCCACCTGGACGTCCCAGCTGTGAGTCCCTGAGTTAAAGCCCTCAGAGCTCAGGATAGAGCAGAAATAATCAAACCTCTCTGGATTATTAGGAAGCTGCCGTTCCTCTCCTAGTCTCACACTGGTCAGATCTTCAGACAACATGAGTTTTGGATCAGCAGTGTTTGGGTCCAGAACCAGAGGAGTGTAGGAGACCATGTCCTTCATCTTGTTCCAGATGTTGAAGGTCAGGTTGCCCAGGTGTTTGGCCTCGTCTATCAGAGCTCCTGAGGGCAGCTGTGGATCATCTGGCAGGAGGCGCTTCTGGTCTCTTTCCACCCCAGCCTTGTAGTTGAGCAGGAATGAGAGGTCTTCAGCTCTCAGCTGCTCCTCTGTGGCTCTGACTGTGTCTGAAAGAGCTGCTATCTCTCTGCTCAGAGCCTCCATCTTCTCCTTCATCATCTGACTCTTCTGCTCCTCTTCCTCCCACAGTGCAGCCAACCTGGCCACCTCTTCCACTTCCAGAAACTGGTGAAGCTTCTTAAACTGATCCTTAATCTGTGTCTCTGTGCGTCGGGCCTGGACCTTTATGTGTTTTGCTGTTTGAGCAGAATTCCCTTTAACTTGTTCAAAAACCTTTAACTTCTTCTTTAAGAGCTCCAGAGTTTCCTGAAGTTCCTTCCTAGGTTGTCGTGCAGCTTCATTGATGGGTCTGAATCTGTGGTCGCTGTGTATTTCTGAATCTCTGCAGACGAGACAAACCAGCTGCTGATGGTCCAGACAGAAGAGTTTGAGTTTCTCAGAGTGCAGACTGCAGAGAGCCTCTGAAGCTTTCTGATCTCTCTCCAGTAAGAAGGCCTCACACAGGTTCTTTAGGGCCAGATTACGAGGAGGTTGTCTGGTTGAAGAATTTGTCTTACAAACTGGACACTGACGTTCATGTTTCACTCTCCACCAGTTCTTCAGACATTTTTTACAGAAGCTGTGGCTGCATGCCAGAATAACAGGATCTCTAAACACTTCACGACAGACCGGACAGCTGAGATCCTCCTCTGATCTGGAAGCCATTTTGTCTGTGCAGCTGAAAACAGAGCAGACAGAAAGTACAGTCAGTCCTGGTTCCCCTCCCCTATCTACTAATTTTTCAAAATGTTAAGTCAAACTCACCTTCAGTGTGTGGAGTGTCAGCAGGTTGAAGCAGCAGTTTTGTAGTTTTCCCCTTTTCTCTCTTTGAGCTGAACCCACTCAGAGGAACTTGTCCGTTTAGTCTGTGAATCTGTTCGTCTGGTTTTCAGTCCGTGTGTCTCTGTAGTGATGAAAGAAAACAAACTGTTGTGTGAATTGTCTATGGTGAGTCAGGTGAATGGTGGAGCTTTGTCAGACCCGTTCATAAATACACAGGAGCGTGTTTCATTACAAAGTATTGATTAATTGGATGTCTAGACTGATCGTGTGCAGTAGGTAGGGCTGGGCGGTATAACGGTAGAAATGTGTCTACCGGGAGAGATTTGGCCATACCGTTTATACTGCTGGAAAAAATAGTTTATGTTGCAGGAGGCAGCTGTCCCTCTGAGTCCCTACAGTTACACTACAGTTTCATGAAAATTCAAGTCTTTCATTCTTATGCCTGGTTTCCACCGAGCAGAGCGGCTCAGGGCAGCTCATAGCGGGACAGCTGGCTTCTGCTAGATCTGGCGAGTGTTTCCACCGCTGGCCCTATCCTTATGGAAGGGCGGGGTTGAGAATATTGGTCAAAGTATCCGGCCGTGCGTAGAACGACTCTGGGAAAGCCAGCCGTTTCTCGTTTTTGCTTGGTCAAACCAGCCACTCCTATATGTACGAGGCATTATACTCTGAATTTAGGCTACACATTTGGTTGATGCTGTGCTTCTAAATTGCACTGACTGACTAAAGCCAGATTGGTTTGGTATTTTGCACCAGTTTCTCATTTGTATGGAAATTCAAGTTTCGAATAAAATACGAAAATAATCAAATGTGATTACAGTGTTTCCTGCAGTAATTCTATAGATAGGATTATTGGTGTTGAATCTTTGCCTTTTGTGTCTTCATTTATAGTTTTTGAAATGTTTGAATAAATTTATATTAAAACACAAAAGCAACAACACAGAAAATGGTTGCACAATTTGCTTAAAGAGATCCTATTATACTACCTTTCTGGTCTTAATTTCTTGTTTAGTTAGATGTTCGGGACACTCTTCCTCTTACCCTAGAGAGCACAGCAGTCTCTCTCTACACACTGCTTTGAGCTTCTCCGCCCCCTCCCCCCCCTGCTGCAAACCCCACTCCGTTGTGATTGGTTACCTTCCTTCCAGCAGCGGGAGATTTTCAGGAAGGAGGGGGCATGCAGCCGGAGCTTGCCTGAGCAGCATTACCATACATGGAAACATGACAGAAACTACCCGAGCGTGACAGAAACTACCCGGAAGTTATTTCTCGACCGGCTGCCATAGTGTTTAGTGCTCTGCATAGCCACCTCAGACAGTCAGCAGGGAATACGTCGAAATGCATGTACGTAATTTTTTGATACTCTAGTATGGTTAAACATGACTATAAATCATTATAACAACGTTTATAGGTCATAAAAGTTGAAAAGTATCATAGGTCCTCTTTAAAGTCTTTGCTCATCCATATAAGCTACATCCAGCCTGGGTGCTTTTCATTCTCCAGGGCTTTTGAAAGAAGAGCTCCGGGCTCTTCTGTAGGGGAATTGAATTTTGGGGGGGGGGGATTGATGCTGACTCTTAAACATGATTTACCCTAACCCCTAAGCCAGTGCTTCTCAAAAGGTGGGGCGCGCCCCCCTGGGGGGGCGCCGTGAGTTGTCGGGGGGGCGCGGGCTGCCTTGATTTCCAACTGACCAAAAAAAAATTTAAAAATGTTTTCGCCTGGATGTATTCTCTAAGATTGCATTAATCACCCCTATAATGCACAGCAGTCAAGCTATGAACATAATTTATTTGGGGCACAACCTGGACTATAAGAATATGTGTGCTGCAGTGATGTCGTTTGAATGTAGGAAATATCAATTAGACCAGGTGTGTCAAACTCATTTTTACAAAGGGCCACTCTATGATATGATAATCACACTAAGAGCCTCTCTACGATATGATAATCACACTAAGGGCCGACATGGAGTTTACTGACATGCCTTCTTTTTAATCCAAAAAGTAAAAACAACATATCTGCCCCCCCACCCCCCCTACCTCACCAACCTCCTCAAACGTCACTCCCCCACTCGCCAACTCAGATCATCTGACACAAACCTTCTGACCCCCATCACAAGATCAAAACACCGCACCACAGGAGACAGAGCTTTTGCCATTTCTGCCCCAACCCTCTGGAACTCCCTCCCCCCACACACACACATCCGAAACTCAGACTCTATAAACTCATTCAAATGCCAACTCAAAACTCACCTCTTCAAGAAAGCATACGACCCCTGACTCCACCCATACCACACCTCACTCTATTTTGAATTTGTTTTGTGTTTTTTCTTTTCTTGTATGTATATTCTATGCAATGTAAAGCGTCTTTGAGTGACCTCCAAAAAAGCGCTATATAAAATCTATCAATTATTATTATTATTATTATTATTATTATTATTATTATTATTATTATTATTATTATTATTATAACAACCTGCGTACAGGGACATATAGGCTACGTTTCGTTTCAACATTTGGGGGTACAAATTATAGGTGGGGGGTATGGGGTGCTCCCAGGGGTGGACTGGGACAAAAATTCAGCCCTGGCATTTTTGGCCATGGCAGCCCACCATGATTATTTATACGATATGTGGAGGCAGGGGCGTTGCTCCAAATTCTGGGCCCCTATACAGGAAGTCCTGATGGGCCCTCTGAGAGGCAGTCTTACAATACAAACATGTAAAAGCTATGTTTGTCTATAGTCCAAAACGTATGAGTGACTGGTCCCTCTCTGAGCCAGATAACAACACAATGTTTCTATTGAAGAATGACCAAATCATTACGCGTACTTGAACACAACCCCTGGTATAATGACTCTTAATAACCATGCACACACAGTGTTTCTCACAGGAATTTGGGAGACTGTGTCGTGGACCCTGGACCTTCTAGAGCAGGGGTTCTCAACCTTCTGCAAGCTGGGCCCCCCCAAAGCTGGGTCATTGCAGTTGGGCCCCCCCACCGACCCTGACCCCCCCCCCCCCCCTCCACCCCACACACACACACACACACACCACCCTACACAGATAGATAGATAGATAGATAGATAGATAGATAGATAGATAGATAGATAGATAGATAGATAGATAGATAGATAGATAGATAGATAGATAGATAGATAGATACTCTATTATTGTTATTATCACAAGGGCTAGGCCAGTGGCGCACCTTTGAGTTGAACATTGGGTTTAGGGTTGGGGTCCGGAAATTTCTTATAATTTAACGTTAAATTCTGGTGCACTTTTATGTGACACTGAGGAAATGTTTTTTTTTAAATCTCCTTAGAAGAGAAGAAAATAGAACATACACAGAATACATTCTACAACAGGTATACCTGTTATGAAAAAGCTTCACAAAACAAAGTCTATGTTCAATGGGAAACACTGCTGTCTGACAACCCAGTTCAGAGAACGTTTCAACTATTGAGTCTTGGATTTGGAAAGTGGCCAGATTTAGCTCAAAATGCTACCTGCGATTAATGTGCTGTGCAGCCTGAACGCGGAGTTGTGTGTGTCTCAGTGGCGATTCCAGGAAATTTTGACTGGGGGTGGCCAAGGTGGGCCACAGAGCTAGAGTGGGGTGGCCATCGCACCCCTGAATGAATAGCGTGTGATATGCTGTACAACCAATTCAAAGATGATTTATAATCCCAAATGTCCAAATCATGTTAGTATCCATTGTAATGTTTGTCAGAAAACTAAACCCCTGAAGGGGGGTCTGGGGGCATCCCCCCCAGAATATTTTTTTGTGTTTTTAACATGTAATCTAAGCATTCTGGTGCATTCTGGCGAAGATAATAAAGGAAAAAGTCAATATTCATTTCAGCTCAGATGAATAGTAAAATTAGCGAGACAACATAACTTGCTAGCAGCCAGATGCCTAACAACTGGACAGAGGGACGGATGACAACTAGCTTTTGACCAAATATCTTGCTAAAAAAATAAACCTTTATTTATGAAATTCTGCCCTAAGAACATGTTACACTTGCTAACTACAAACTTAAATTTTTTTATTCAGATTTCAAAAATCTGCTGGGACACGTGCCCATACATGTGCATGGGTGGCACGCATGTCACAAGCACACTTATGCTGTTTTCAAGACCTTTGCTGACCAGAGACCAGTTCTAGTGGCCACAGTCCTACCATTAATTCAGTACTTGAAAATTGCAGACTGATCTCATATCAGTGGATTGGAGTGTTTGTGTGATGAACTTGGCAACTACCTATCAAAAAAAGTTAAGAAAGAAAAAAATACATATCTCTGAACTAGGATACATATCAGGAATAAAATTTAAATTACAAAAAAAAAAAAAAAAAAAAATTAAGATTAAGATTTTTTTTTTTTTCATCCCCCTCGTGTTTCCTATGTAAGCTATTTAGTAGGCTATTATTTGCTGGAATAATGTATAGACACAGATGACCAAAAAGCAGAAAGAAGAAATGTACATGTTTAAAAAATCCAGTCAGCTTCGGGATTTTTTTTCCTTTGTTTGTATTTTTTAATGGCCCAATATAGGCCCCTGATCTTCGTAGCCCCGAACAATGTTATTTAAAAAATAACATAAATGTACTGACGAATGAAAGGCCCATGAAATCTTTTTTTCCCCTAAATAACGTTTTTCTGGGACTTCAAAGATCAGGGGCCTATATTGAGCCAGTAAAAAAAAAAATTAAAAAAAAATATATATAGGGGAAGGTGGGGTGATTTGTGCATTTTGGAAGTTGCAAAACCCCTTGTTTCTAGAAAACCGTGGAAGAAATTGGAAATGTGACCACATATTTAAGAAGAGCCATCCATTTGACTCATCCTGTAAAGAAGGGAGACACAAGGAATAAGATATAAGCACATTTAAGCTCAAAAAACTGTGTTTTGCCTTTCAAAGTAAAATTTCCATGATCAAGGTTTTTTGATTATTGTGTCTGAACAATTATAGACACGTTTGAAAACATTTGACACATGTTTTAGTGCTTTGGTATGCTACACTTTGAGTCTATATAGTTAGCACAATGTCAACCCTAAATTGCTGCATCATGCCTATTATCCAAAATTCTGGGGATGGGGTGATTTGTGCGCAAGGGCCTGGGTGAGTTATAAGTAAGTAAGTAAGTAAAATGTATTTATAAAAGCACATGTATGACAGTTTGCACTGTCCAAAGTGCTGTACATAGTGCATTCAGTAGGTAAACAATGAAGGTACAATAACAATAACCAAAATAAAAGACGTAAAGCCCATACATCCACATAAACACAGATAGTAGTGCAGAGGTAAGATAGTTAATGGGGAGGAAACACCAGGGTGTACATATGGGTTTTGAGCCTTGATTTAAAGGCAGAAATGTAGGGGGAATCACATTTGTCAGGTGGCAGTTGGTTCCACAAGCACGGAGCAACTAGTGCAAAGTACATTTCTGAGAGTTGTGCCAGTGGCATGGCTGTATACGCTGGTCACCAAAAGAAAGTGATTGTCTACAGTAGCTCAGAAGAGAGTGACATCTTAATTCCACTTAACGACACCACTGATGAGAGTTCAGATGGCCAGAAAGATGATGATGGTGACTTTGAAAATCACCCCACTACGTGGGGTGATTTGTGCGACAAGACAACTTTTTTTCCGAAAGCTATATTTCTTAAACAGTTTATTCCAGATCCAAAGTTTTTATTGCCAGGGATGCACAACATCCTGAAATATATGTACATATTTGAGTTGGAGACATAACTGTCAAGGCCTCACTTTAAAATCACTTTGAGTAAAAAGTTGCACAAATCACCCCACCTTCCCCTATATTTTTTTTTGGGTGCAGCCCCCCTCTGCCTTGGGCCCCCCAAGCCTGTCCGCAGTCCGACGGCCCTGAACGTAACTGACCATCGTCAGATGCTCATAATTACGGAGTAGAAGTTGAATGCATGATAATACAATTTAATGCAGCCTCTGAATGGGCGGCCCTCTGCTGTGTGTGTGATTGGGCCAGGCCCAGCCTAGAACCGATCATAATGAGTAATGGCCTGGGACAAAGTTTTATTTAACTTTCAGGTGAAGTTGACAGCCTGCACGCACCTTTATATGTCCATGGCACTCCCGAGAGGGAAGGGCCCTCGTCTGTGTGACTTGGCCGGGCCGAGTCACACAGCCGAGGGTCCATAAAAAAAAAAAAAAAAAAAAAAAAAAGATTTTTAATTTTTTTTTTTTTTTTTTATAAATGGACCTGGCCCGGCCCAAAATGCCTGCCGGCCCACCGGGACGATGCCCGGTATGCCAGATGGCCAGTCCACCCCTGGGTGCTCCCCCAGAAAATGTTGAACTTAACACTTCATTTCCTGCATTCTGGTGGATATAAATCCATCAGTCTGTGCCCGAAATTAAATAAACATTCCCTTACATGTTTCAGTCATCATAAAGAAAGCAACACGTTTCATGTTTGCACAAAAAAACAAGCAGATAAGTAGAAATGGGCTTTTCACATTTGTCTTACACAAAAGAACTACATTACCGTGTTTGCAGTTTGTGCCTCATTAGTTAATATCAATTTAGCTTGAATTTATAATGATTATTCACAACTGATGTGTTGTTTTATCTTAATGTAATTTATGTCCAGGGTTCAACATAACTGTGTTTTTCTACTGGCCCACCGGGCCATAGGATCCGAGTTTTACTGGCCCCTTGTATATTTTCACTGGCCCTGCACACACTTTTTTTCTTCTTCATAATTTAGTGTGAATAATTATAATACCTATTAGAAAAATAAAGAAAAATAACCAGATCTAAAGGGAATATCTATACTGTAACAATATAGATATTCCCTTTAGATTTGGTTATTTTTCTTTTAGTTAATGATATGAAATATTGATATTGCTCATACACATAATATAAAACCAGGCAAAATATTGAATTAGAAGCCTACAACTGAAAGTATGTTGAAAGAGTCGGCCAGTATTTTAAAGTCCAAAAGTTTGATGGTTGTTTTTATTCTTGAATTTGGGCAGTTTAATGAATAGTTCACCTGCAGAAATCATGTTCAAACATAAAAAATAAGAGATGAAGGTCTGATCATTCTTTGTGGTGTGGTAGGCTGTTTTTATTACTTTCTCTATATGCATTAGGGATGTGAATGTGTCGACCGAATGACCGGTTTTCCACTTGCGCTCAAGTTGACGTTAAAAACAGAAATCCGAAAATCAGAAGGTTATGCCGTTTTTTTAATGGGAGATTTCACCGTGTATGTGAGTTCACGTCTGGTCGGGAGTGCGCTGCAGGAGTGTCACTTCTCCATGAAGTGTCAGCTTCACATAAGAGTCCGGTGTGGGACCATTTGTTCCAACTATTGATAAAAAACAGTGCAGTGCAAAATATGCAGCACAAGTTAAACGCTCGTCTAAG
The DNA here is from genome assembly GCA_949357725.1 of Hyperoplus immaculatus. Taxonomy (NCBI): domain Eukaryota; kingdom Metazoa; phylum Chordata; class Actinopteri; order Uranoscopiformes; family Ammodytidae; genus Hyperoplus; species Hyperoplus immaculatus. The sequence goes on from OX442350.1 coordinate 36,707,360, forward strand.
ACTATGACGTTAAATCACCTTAGAAATAACAATGCCTTCGTCCGAGCAAAGCAGCGTTTCACAGTGAGATCTCGCCAGTGAGCGAGCGAGTGAGCCGCCGCGCAGAAGAACTGCGGGGTTTGTGGCTAAAATAATAACCGGGGATATTCTCCCCGTTAGCGATTTCAATGGGAAAGACTTCCGCGGTCTGATTGAATGTCTCGAGCCTGAAAACACAGTGCCAAACTGTGTGACTACAGGAACTGTACAGTGAGCGGAGTCCCTCCGTTGGTTTCTGTCTACAACCGACACAATCACCGGAGACGCATTCACAGCGTTTAAATAACGCCTCTCATTTGTATTACCATTGGGGCTTTGATGCAAATACTGTGACATTACGACGGCAGCTAAAGGAAAAGCGCAGTTATCATTTTCTGCACCTCAACCTCTGCTGTGGGAAGAAAGAAAGGGGGCAGAGTAAGTCGATTAATTTGTCGACTCGCAGGCGGACGGTAGGCAGCTCTGCCAACGGAGCGAGAGTGCACCCGCTTGTTGCTCCGCCTGTCAAAACGCCCACGCATCGCCTGTCCACTGGCCTTTCATTAAAAATATATTTTATATTAGGTTTATTATATTGAGTCTTAAATAAACACTGCTTTCATTCCGACTCTCAACGCGCATTTCAATGAACCATGATGTAGTCTACAAAAAGATACTGATCTGTGATTGGCCGTTACTGGCCAATCAACTTGCCCTGCATATGATTTTACTGGCCCCGGGCCATCGGGCTATACGTTATGTCGAACCCTGACGTCTATTCAGTAGATTCTCCCTGCGTTCCAATCCCGATACTTCCCTACTATTTAGTATGCCAAAAAAAGATTTAGGACGTCCCAATACATGCATGTCAATTGTAGTATGCTGAAAATACATAAATGCCCCACTAACTCCAATAGCATTTTGAAGTATTCGTCTTTATTCTCAACAATTCTCAAGATAATTTAGGGCCCTCCTGTGTCCCTAAAACTCATCTGTACTTTAGTATGTAGTGAAGTAAAAATAAAGAGTATGTAATTTGGAATGCAGGGAAGGTTTAAATGTGCTCTTATTTTGTCCTGCTACTACAAATTGATACTGCCATAGAGCACAGTTTATTGTATTTAACTGTAGTAAATAAGCCACGTGGTTACCTGTGGGCATCTCTGTTTGGTGATTGAGTTATCGGAGCAGGATGGGAGCAACACTTTCTGACCGTGACTTTAACATGGGCATAAGAAACTTCAACTAGTTCGAGGTGACAGACCAGATACCCAGAAATCTGCTCGGAAGCTTTTATTTTTTATTCAATGTGGATTATATTTTAAAGCTGCAGTGTGTAGAATTTTGGGTTTTATTTCCTAGCAGATTTTGTAGAAAGTAATTATAATATCCATAAGTACATTTAATTGAGTGCATAATAGCTGAATTTTTTTTTTAATTATTTATTTTTCCCTTAGAAAAGGGTCTCATATATGTCCATATTTCTGCATATTTTGGACCAAGGCCTAGTGCCGCCATCTTGAAAGTGTCATAGTTGGGATGTCATCAGGTGCATTGTTTAAAATCTAAAATTGTTTTTGTCCTTGAAGGCCACTGTAGCTTCTGTTATTATTCTAAAGGGGTGGAGTTACCCAGGGAGAGACGCATTCTAGAACTTTGTAGAACGTTCTTGATGATGTCATATTACACACTGCAGGTTTAACCCTCATGCCACCCTGGGACCATTTTCTGCCTTTTGGCCTTTTTTTTTGGTTGTTTTTTGAATAACTTTGGCTGTGCTTATGTTAGCCTAATACATTTTGGCCAGGGTTAATTTTTATGAAGATACTTTCTGAATTTCTACTCAGCAACTTCATAGCACCTATAATAAAGGCAGGACATTGTTTTGTTACACAGGAGGACCTGGCACCATTTTCTGCCGTCATTCACTTCCATTCAAAACGGCCGTTTTTCCAAATTTGATCGTGCTGACAAACCAGCATAAAATATATGTTTCTATTATTTTGTGCTGTTCATCCTTGACAAAAGGCATCAAAATTTGTGATTTTCACCCCAACTACTAGTTGGTGCCCTTTAGGTATATTTTACATGGGCTTGAATGACAGGCTATTTTCCTGGTTGTCAGTCCTGCAATATTGTTGCCCCCCAAAGGTCAATGTCAAAAAATATTTCAACCTAAATGGTGTTGATGTGTTGGTAGAGATACCAGTGTGTGGTGTATATGTAGATATTGAGAAATTATGGTTTGTGTGTGTGTGTACAGACAGCCAAACTTCAAACACCCAAACTTGTATGTAAAAAATGGCTCAATTTGAAAGCAATAAAATCTGTAAAAACTTATCTTTTTCAAACCATAGCCATGTTGACATACATATGTAAATGTGATGATATTAGGCATGCATCCCAAACTTAAGACACCAAAATTACACTTTTTACCCCCACTTAGCTGAATTATTCATTTACTTCACCTTTTACTGATAAGTCAAAATGCTCCCTAAAACAAAACAAGAAAAACACATGATTTTTTTATCATTTTTGTCATTTTTTAGAGTTGCAGACCTATACATAAAAAAAATGAGCAACTCATGAAAGGTTAGGGTCCATATGGATACCTAAGGGTTGTGTCTGTGTGTTTGTTGTGAAATTATTGTGTGTGCGTATGTGTGTGTCTTTGTGGGCTTCCTATATCATGCAGCTAAAAGGTGCTATTTTGGGGCTTTCAGGTGGCTACTCACCCAGCATGCACAAAAGCTCACTTACACTCCCAAAACTGTGTGGTGTGTGTGTGTGTGTGTGTGTGTGTGTGTGTGTGTGTGTGTGTGTGTGTGTGTGTGTGTGTGTGTGTGCATATTACGCCACTCATGCAAAATCCTTCTTACATTCCTCTTTGAAGTGATGCACACTCCTTCATCTTGCAGGCTATAAAGATGCCCATGAAGTGAAAACAAAAAACAAAAGTCTGGGAAAGTCTGGTTTGTTTACACAGGTGCAACACCGATCAAAGTTTTAAGTATGGGTAAAGTGCACAACGCTCATTTTCGCTCAGACAACACACACACACACACACACACACACACACACACACACACACACACACACACACACACACACACACACACACACACACACACACACACACACACACAATCAATATAAATTGTTAGTCTGTTCTTATGTTCGGTTGACCAATGTTTTAAGTATGGGTGTAGGGCACACTGCTCATTTACAGCATGGCCAAGCATTACCAATGTCACAGACACATTTGCAAAATTGCCAGCGAAGTGTGTTCCTCTTCATTGAATGTCTTTTTCTCGCTCTCTCTCTCAAACACACACACACTCACTCATACTCACACACAAACGCGCACATACACCCACTCACTCACTCACACACTCACCCACTCACTCTCTCTCACACACACACACACACACACACACACACACTCACTCTCTCTCACACACACACACACACACACACACTTTTGGGAGTGTCAGTGAACTTTTTGGGTGAGCAGCCACCTGAAAGCCCCAAAATAGCACCTTTTAGCTGCATATATATATCTATTCTAGCCTGTTCTACTGTTCGATTTATGTTTTTTGTGATATAAATGTTGTTGTTTCTCAAAAACTAAAAATGCTTGAATGTCAATCTTTTCGTTGATGATTAATAGATCCTATCTCGTCAACATCCACAGAAAAAAATCCACCTTGCATCTATCGTATGAAAAGTGTTTCAGTTATTATTATTTTTGTATATAAAAAAGTGTAATTTCATCACAAAAACTAGCCTGAAAAGGGTTAAAAACAATGAAAAATAAACAAATATCAAATATGTATGTACAGAGCACAAGTGGGGTAAATGGTTTATAAAAAAAAAAGTAAAAAAAAACATTATTGTATAAGTGTTTTATGGAAGTTAATTGGGAGTGGCTTCTTGTGGCCGCCAGGTCCTCCTGTGTAACAATTTATTTGCATCTGAGCATGCGCAAAAACTAAACATGCCTCAAAATGTTTTTTGTGTAAATCATTCATATGCCCTAGACTCTAGTTATTCCACTTAAAAAAATCAACTTTGCATCTATTATATAAAAAAAAAATCATTTTCTTCGTTTTTAGGGGGAGAAAAAATACTGACTTTGACACAAAAACAATCATTTTAAGCATTAAAAGCAAATGAAAATCAACTAATATTAAATATGTATGTACAGAGCACAAGTGGGGTAAATGGTTTATAATCTAAAAAGTTAAAAAACATTTTTATAAGTATTAATGAAGTTTTATTGGAAGTTAGATGGGAGTGGCTTCTTGTGGCCGCCAGGTCCTCCTGTGTAACAAAAAAGTTAGGGTGGCACAAGGGTTAAGAATAAACCACAGCATGTTGCCCTTTATCATCCGCTCCTTCGTGTCCTATTGTATAGTTTTGGGAGTTGATTGCCTTACGAAAGCACGATTACAGAAAAGTTACGTCCTGCAACAGTGCAAATAGGTTGCCACTACAAATACATTGCAACACTCTCGAAATAAACAAAACCAGCTCTTGACAACAACCTTATACTCTATACATCACATCTGTCTCGCGTTGCTCTTTCGGGATATGCGTAGAATGCCACGAATTAACAGTTTAAACAATATTTAGAAGTGGATTTACCGTTCAATAGACCCGCGTCTCGCAGCTCCAAACACACACTGCGGGAGGACTTCCGGGTTGGCGTGTACCACAGTGCGTCAGGGAGGGGGGGTTCACGGACCAAACTACTCGACAAACTCTCGTGGAGAAAAAACAAACATAAAATATTACTTATTTTATCAGTAAAAACACAGGCAATCAATAAAGTTATCTATTTAGTATTTCTACAAACCATAAAAAGCAAGAGAAATCCATATAGCTCACCCTTCCCCCCCCCTGATTATCAACAAATGGAACACACCAAATACAGCGATTCAATAGGGTCTCAAAATATGCTGGAATATACACCATTACAGTACCATGGAAGTGAGTAGGAAGTTTACATAGAATGGGTTGCCCTGAGGTAAATGGTAACCTTGAATATTTTGGTCTCAGGTTTCTATGTGCTGATCCTCGTCCCATCATGTTCGAGGCTGCTGCTGCACTTTGTCATCAGAGTCGGTTAGTTAGTAGATTTTATTGAATGTGTGTATTACTTATTTCATTTATTTGCAGAAAAAGCAATATACTTATGACATCTATTGCAGCATGTCCGTCCTGGGAGAGGGATCCCTCACTCTGTCGACTCTCCCTGAGATTTCTTAAATTTTTTTAATCCCGGTAAAGGGTTTTTTTCTGGGAGTTTTTTCTCAGCCTAGCTAAGGGTGTAAGGGCAGAGGGATAGATAGATAGATAGATAGATAGATAGATAGATAGATAGATAGATAATAGATAGATAGATAGATAGATAGATAGATAGATAGATAGATAGATAGATAGATAGATAGATAGATAGATAGATAGATAGATAGATAGGG
>OX442350.1:36713060-36715560 GCA_949357725.1 Hyperoplus immaculatus
GTGTGTGTGTGCGTGCGTGCGTGCGTGTGTGCGTGTGTGTGTGTGTACTTTGTGCATCATAAATTAAAATGGTTATAAACAGTTAAACAATCAAAACCAAGCTAGCGTGTCGTCCTGGCAACGGAATGAAAAATTGACCTGTTTTTTTTCATGTTCTTTAGTTGTGATTTTCCCCAGCGTTCCAAATCACAATTACACAGCCTACATTCTTTTTACTTTTCTACATACTACAGCTGATCATAAAAAAGTATGTTGTAAGCATGCGGTATGCTACAATTGGGAAATACTTGTAGTGGTATATTTTCATCATAATGGTGCACCTTGAACTTGCCTCCTTGCTTACATATCCGTCTCATCGCTGGTTGTTTTCACTGGGAGGCTCAGTCCATGTGATGTAACTTCTGCTGCAGCGGATTGTGGGTCAGAACCTCCATAAAGCTGCTGGTTTCAACACTAAAAAAATCACCACAAAATGTAGTAGGACATCTGGGTATTTTTCAGCATGCTGCATCTGACATCATGTATTGGGACAAACTAAATCTGTTTCTACCAGACTAAATAGTAAGGAAGGATGGGGACTGGAACGCAGACACACACACACACACACACACACACACACACACACACACACACACACACACACACACACACACACACAGGGAAGGATGGGGACTGGAACATACATTTTGATTATTTGTTGAGGCAGTGCAACATCTTTCAGACAGTCCGCAACAGCACTAAGTTGTCTCAGAAAAAAAAAAAAATTTGTTTATGTTCATTTGACAGCGCCCTCTGGCGGCAGCACACAGTATGACTACTGTCCATCAACAGTAACGAATTGGTAGACAATCCCTGAGGTAAGTGAGATGGATGGAGATAGATAGATAGATAGATAGATAGATAGATAGATAGATAGATAGATAGATAGATAGATAGATAGATAGATAGATAGATAGATAGATAGATAGATAGATAGATAGATAGATAGATAGATAGATAGATAGATGGACAGATCGATAGATGGATGGATGGATGGATGGATGGATGGATGGATGGATGGATGGATGGATGGATGGAGAGATGGACGGAGGGAGGGAGGGACGGACGGACGGACAGACAGAGAGACAGACAAGGCAAGGCAAGGCAAGGCAAGTTTATCTCTATAGCACAATTCAGGCACAAGGCCACTCAAAGTGCTTTACAGGGGCAAGATTAGAATACATAAAACACATTATAAAACATTTAAAAGCAAATAAAAGAAGCAAAATAAAATATAAATTGCAGGTTAAAATGGAAACAGAAAAGTCTTCAGACTCGAAAATCACATGCTCTTTCTTTTTACTACACTACATACTAAAGTACAGAAGAGTTTTAGTCTTTTTACTACACTACATACTAAAGTACAGAAGAGTTTTAGTCTTTTTACTACACTACATACTAAAGTACAGAAGAGTTTTAGTCTTTTTACTACACTACATACTAAAGTACAGAAGAGTTTTAGTCTTTTTACTACACTACACACTAAAGTACAGAAGAGTTTTAGTCTTTTTACTACACTACATACTGAAGTACAGGAGAGTTTTAGTCTTTTTACTACACTACATACTAAAGTACAGAAGAGTTTTAGTCTTTTTACTACACTACATACTAAAGTACAGAAGAGTTTTAGTCTTTTTACTACACTACATACTAAAGTACAGAATAGTTTTAGTCTTTTTACTACACTACATACTAAAGTACAGAAGAGTTTTAGTCTTTTTACTACACTACATACTAAAGTACAGAAGAGTTTTAGTCTTTTTACTACACTACATACTAAAGTACAGAAGAGTTTTAGTCTTTTCACTACACTACATACTAAAGTACAGATGAGTTTTAGTCTTTTTACTACACTACATACTAAAGAACAGAAGAGTTTTAGGGCCACAGACAGGAGAGAAAAAAAATCAGATAAGGAAGATTTTTTTTCCATTATGTCAAGAAATGTCAAGAATAAAGACGAATACTCCAAAATGCTATTGGAGTTAGTGGGGCATTTATGTAATTTCAGCATACTACAATTGACTTGCATGTATTGGGACATCCTAAATACTTTTCTACCATACTAAATAGTAGGTAGTACGGGTATTGGAATGCAACCAATCTCAGGTCCCCAAGTAAAAGAGGGTGAAAAAACTTTAATTTCACTTATTAGGAACATGAGTTTTGTATATCAGGAGCAAAGCAGGAATGAGTTAATACAGAGGTAACACTGACACTGAAATCCAACTTGAATCAACCCTTTGGAGGCTGGTTCATACAATAATAATAACACAGAGAAAATGAAAGTTACAAAATACACATTTAAAGCTGCAGTGTGTAGAATTTTTGGGTTTTATTTCCAAGAAGATTTTGTAGAAAGTAATTATAATATCCATAAGTACATTTAATTTAGTGCATGATAGCTGAAAAAAAATGTTTTGAATTATTTTTTTTCCCACTTAGAAAGGGTCTCATATAT
>OX442350.1:36735560-36741522 GCA_949357725.1 Hyperoplus immaculatus
GACTGTTTCAGAAATATTTAAAAGTTCCTCGTAGCTCCTTTAAAGCCCTGTGTAAACTCAAATCCACTAAACCTTTTTAACTGATAGTCAGCATCTGAAAAGAGTTATAGGCAAAACGTCAGTGATTCTGGAGAACGCTTGTTGTCAAAAACGCTTTTAAGTCAAAATCAGTGAATATCTCCTCATGATCCACTACCTGTCTGTACTGTGTGTGTGCTGAAGGAAAATCCAGTGTGAAAGGTGTAGTGTGTAATATGACATCATCCAGAAAGTTCTACAAAGTTCTAGAATGCAACGCTCCCTGGGTAACCCCAACCCTTTAGAATAATAACAGAAGCTACAGTGGCCTTCAAGGACAAGAACAATTCTACATTTTAAACAATGAATCTGATGACATTCCACCTATGACACTTTCAAGATGGCGGCACTAGGCCTTGGTCCAAAATATGCAGAACTATGGACATATATGAGACCCTTTCTAAGGGAAAAATAATAATTAAAAAAAAAATCAGCTATTATGCACTAAATTAAATGTACTTATGGTATTATAATAGCTTTCTACAAAACCTTCTAGGAAATAAAACCCCAAATTCTACACACTGCAGGTTTAATACACAGCCCAGGCTAGCTACGGTGGGCCCCCTTCGTGTGAATGCCCATTTACAGAGCATAAGCTGTGTATTAACACTATTTTTTTTCAGTGCACACACAGTTTCGAATTTGTGAGTGGGATAAAATCTAAATTTGGCATCAATTTGTCATACAACAGCCTTTATTTTTTATCATTAATACTTACAAAAACAAGATATCATAAATCATTGTGTGTGTGTGTGTGTGTGTGTGTGTGTGTGTGTGTGTGTGTGTGTGTGTGTGTGTGTGTGTGTGTGTGTGTGTGTGTGTGTGTGTGTGTTATAAATCATCCTTCGTTACTTCTCGAGATATAGACGTCACGTTTCTATTCTGTGTTATCGTTAGTTTTGACTCAAATATAAAATATGTTTGTTCAAAGTCTGTGATTTGTGTGTTCGGTCGACAATCGGCTCATTCTTCACAGATGGGGGGAAGGAACAACACACACACACACACACACACACACACACACACACACACACACACACACACACACACACACACACACACACACACACACACACACACAGGGAACAACATTCACTCACAACTAAATTTAGCTGTGCTCAACAAATACCGACAACTACAGATAAGAAAGGATTTTTTCCCAGTGTGTGTGTGTGTGTGTGTGTGTGTATGTGTGTGTGTGTGTGTGTGTGTGTGTGTGTGTGTGTGTGTGTGTGTGTGTGTGTGTGTGTGTGTGTGTGTGAGAGAGAGAGGGAGCCACTTTAAGACTCCGAAGCTGAAAACCCTGGGATGAGAATGCATGAAAAAAAATGATACTGCTTTTAGTATGTTTTTAAAGGTGCAATGTGTAACTTTTGGTGTGTCAGAGAAGTGAAACATTTTCTAAGCTATGTCCTCATAGACTTTCCTCACAGGGAAAATGTAGATCCCTGGAACACTGTTTGAAGTTAGAAAGCTTCCTGAAAAGTTACTGTTTCACTGTTGTTGTTTACGGCAGCAGGGCCCACAGTTTGGTTTACAAACATACTCTAGTCTTAACGTTTGGTTCCAGGTTCCTCAAAATAATTTGATTTATGATGATAGAATTATTGATTTTACCTGCATTGGATTGTCTTTAACAAAAAACAGGTTGTAAGTTAAAGGAGGTATAGAGAGAGAGAGAGAGAGAGAGAGAGAGAGAGAAAGAGAGAGAGAGTGAGAGAGAGGAAGGGAGAGAGCGAGAGGGAGAGATAGAGGGAGAGAGAGGAAGGGAGAGAGGGAGAGAGAGAGAGAGAGAGAGAGAGGAACGGAGAGAGTGAGAGAGAGGAAGGGAGAGAGAGAGAGAGAGTGAGTTGCTAAACAGACGTTGTGAAATAGTATTCCCCATACACAGAGGCGCCTGGCTTTAATTATGACACATTTTACACACATTAGTCCACTGCTAGATACAGGTGTGTGTGTGTGTGTGTGTGTGTGTGTGTGTGTGTGTGTGTGTGTGTGTGTGTGTGTGTGTGTGTGTGTGTGTGTGTGTGTGTGTGTGTGTGTGTGTGTGGCGCTAGATACAGGCGCTGCATTAGACTGAACAGCTGATTCAAATCTCCTCGTATGATTTATGGAGACCGAGATTTCCTATGATTTATGACGGGGTAACAGTGTGTGTGTGTGTGTGTGTGTGTGTGTGTGTGACACTGTGTGTGTGTGTGTGTGTGTGTGTGTGTGTGTGTGTGTGTGTGTGTGTGTGACACTGTGTGTGTGTGTGTGTAACAATGTGTGTGTGTTTGTGTGTGTGTGTGTGTGTGTGTGTGTCGGCTGGAATAGGAAATGAAACATAATTGGGGAATTGTTTTCACGGTTTGGTTTCTTGTATGTTGTTTCTCATTCTGGTTCATCACGGAGAGAGATTGTGGAGGAGAAATGCAACAGGTTGGATGGTCGGGTCTGTGGAAGGACGTTAGTGTTGAAGAAAACTTCACTATAGTCACATTATGAAAACATAAAACATAAGCATTCATGTATGGAGAGAAGACCACAGCATCCTGCAATGCCATAACCTGGTGCTACCAGACCATAGCCTGGTCCCACCAGACCATCATACTTCATTGAGCCTGGTGCTACCAGACCATCGTACTTCATTTAGCCTGGTCCTACCAGACCATAGCCTGGTCCTACCAGACCATCGTACTTCATTTAGCCTGGTCCTACCAGACCATTGTACTTCATTTTATTTGTACAGAAGGTCTGGAATCGCTCGATTGACAAACGTTAACTCACTTGAAGGCGGGTGTCTGTTGAAGTTTAAAACTATTGGATCTGCCCAGTGTCACTCTGGATCTGCCAACCAATCATGTCATGCGCCGGCTTCTGAGCCACTCCCTCTGTTCGCTGAAGAAAGAAAAAACCATTTGGCCCATTTATGTATATAATTGTTTGTGTATAATTACTGAGATAATTGATAAACTAAATAAAAGGCCCTAAAATACTGGCTAAAATCATCATACAATTAGTGCTGTACCATAAAGAGTTCATAAAAACATCATGTATCATTAAAACCAAGGGGTACCTTTGTGCCGAGTTTATCAATCCATATTTTCTCTGCTCTCTTCCTCTGCCCAGTAGTCCACCTATTATTGGATTCCAGACCAGAAATGATGAGGTTTGTAGGTGAATGTACTTGGAAATGTCTGACTAAGGGTGTTGTAAGTCTACCTTCCCCAATGTTGTATGTATGTTGCTTTAATCTGGTCAGTAGTGTATGTTTGGTTTCCCCAATGTAGTGCTTTGAGCAGGAAGTGCAGGTGATTATGTAAACTATGTTGCTGGAGTTGAGTGAAAATGTGCCCAGGGTGGGATATGATGCTCTGCTGTGTATGTTATGTATGAATTTCCGGTTTTTGTACATACTGTCATGCTGTGTATGTGGTGAATGAGAGTTAGCTTTAAAGGTTGACCGGACTAAAATGCTTCTGAGATTATTGTTTTTCCTGTGAGCTGAAATGACTTGACAGTTTTGTAATGCTGGATGGTGTGTTTGTGTACGGCAAAAGTTGTGTTTGAGGGTGCGGTGTAGGTTTGAAGTCCTGTGGGAAAATGTGGAGATAAATGGGATTAGTTGCGGCTGGTGCGTCGTCCGGCTGTTGGAAAAAGAAGGGGGAGTGCCTCCAAGCACTGCTGTAAGGGAAGGGGGGTAGGGTGGGTCGGGATGCAAACCCTGGTTAGGGTAGGGAAGAGCTCAGTTGGTAGGGCGCCCCCCCCCCCCCCCCCCCCATGGGCCTCGGCCAGCAGCGGACCCGGGTTCGATTCCAGCCCGCGGTCGTTCTCTGCATGTCACTCCCCTCTCTGACCCATTTCAACTCTGTCTCTACACTATCAATAAAGCATAAAAATGCCAAAAAAATATCTTAAATTTTTTTTAAAAAAACTCAAAAGTTTCGACGTTAAAGTTAGAAATTCTTTGAGAAAGAGAAATCCAAACTTTCGACATTAAATCATAAAATTACATGAAATTAACTCGGACATTCTCCAAGTCGTAAATTTACTAGAAAAATTCAAATAATTTATCGGATAAAGACGTTTGTTTGTTTATTTAGAAAGGTTGAGCCGACCTGATCAAACTGTAGAAGAGAGAGTGTGTGAGTGTGTGTGTGTGTGTGTGTGTGTGTGTGTGTGTGTGTGTGTGTGTGTGTGTGTGTGTGTGTGTGTGTGTGTGTGTGTGAGTGAGTCACTTGATGATAAGAAGAAGATTATTATATTATGTTAAATGGACTCCACTTATAAAGCTCTTTTCCCTGTTTTTTGTGTGTGTGTGTGTGTGTGTGTGTGTTTATGTGTGTATGTGTGTGTGTGTGTGTGTGTGTGAGCTCTTCCTGCATCAGTGTCTCTGTAACCTTTAAATCAATCAGTAAATCAATATTCAATTCAGAAACTCACAGAAGCAAAACACACAGACACACACAGATACACACACACACACACACAGACACACACACACACACACACACAGACACACACACACAGAGACACACACACACACACACACACACAGACACACATAATGGTAAATGGACTCCACTTATAAAGCTCTTTTCCCTGGTTTTTCACAGACCCAAAGCGCTTTACATTGTTTTGTACACATTCACCCAATCACACACACATTCATACACCGATAGCAGCAGCAGCTACCACGCAGGGTGCAAGCTAACTATCAGGAGACATTTAGGGTTCAGTGTCTCTTTGCCCAGGGACACTTGGACATGTGGCAGGGAGACGGGGGATCCAACCACCGACCCTGTAACCCAGTGGACAACCGCCCTACACACTTCACCACAGCCACCCGACAAGGAGACTGTCCATAGTAAAATTGAAAAGCCAAATAGTTTATTTATACTGTGTAGCACAATTCACACACAGGGCAATTTAGGCAAGAGGCATAAAAATATACATAAAAAACGAGACATAAGAAAGTATTGAGTGACTGTGGCTCAGTTGGTAGAGCGGGTCGGCTGATGATCAAAGGGTTGGAGGTTCGATCCCCGCCCTGCCACCTGTGTCATGATTGTTGTGTCCTTGGGCAAGACACTTCACCCACCTTGCCTCGTGTGAATGTCGATAGTTAGCCTGCTATCGGTGTATGAATGTGTGTGTGAATGGTAACGTGGGAAAGGAAAACAGGTCTCCCTTGCAAAAGAGTCTCCGGTCTCAATGGGATTTACCTGTAGAAATAAAGGTTTAGAATTGAAATCGCTTTTAAGTCGAGTCACTGTAGCCAAACATTTAATTTCAATTTAATGCACTAGTTACTGTTGAGATTTGTCTAAAACTTGTCATACAAAAATTTAAATTAACTGGCAAAGTTTCACAATGATATCTACATATATAAGTTAAACATTTTTACCCAATTGGGCTGCTCCGGTGGTGTAGTGGATAGAGCGCGTACCATATTGGCTCCGGCCTTCGTTGCAGTGGTCGTGGGTTCAAATCCGACCCGTGGACCTTTACTGCAGGTTATCCCCCCCCCCCCCCCCCCCCTCTCTCTCTCTCTCTCTCTCTCTCTCTCTGTCTCCCCATTTCAACTCTGTACTGTCTAATAAAGCTTGAAAATGCCAAAAAATAAATACATTTTTACCCAATTCACCTGCAGTGTATTAGCTTACCTTGGTGAATCAAAACTCAGTCTAAGTTTATTGATTTAAGAAGAAAATTAACGATGAAACTGAAAAATGCATTAAGAGAATGGACCCTCCATATTACTCCTACATGTAGCTACGTTGGCGCGCTGCCATCCATAATCACATTAGATTGTAGTGCGCCTTCTCAAGTCCAAGAATTCTGTGTGTGTGTGTGTGTGTGTGTGTGTGTGTGTGTGTGTGTGTGTGTGTGTGTGTGTGTG
>OX442350.1:36749222-36751722 GCA_949357725.1 Hyperoplus immaculatus
CAGACAATAACATTATGTCACAGTGCAGTCCGTGTATTTGTACAAATTCCCCGAACAAACAAACTAAATGACCATGAAGCCAACAGGTCACATGAGGGTCACACTGAGGCCTGTGGGCTGTAAGACATACCTACTGTTTGTTTAGTTTGACAGGGTTTACAGACTGCTCCTTTAACACAAATAGTTTTTTCTTTTTTTTAACCTTTATTTCTACAGGTAAATCCCATTGAGACCGAAGACTCTTTTGCAAGGGAGACCTGTTTTCCTTTCCCACGTTACCATTCACACACACATTCATACACCGATAGCAGCAGGCTAAATATCGAACATTCACACGAGGCAAGGTGGATGAAGTGGCTTGCCCAAGGACACAACAACCATGACACAAGTGGCAGGACGGGGATCGGACCTACAACCCTTTGATCATCAGCCGACCCGCTCTACCAGCTGAGCCACAGTCGCCCATAGTGTTTTTGTTTGTTTATTAAAGTCTCTACGAGGAACTTTTAAATATTTCTGAAACAGTCTCATTTTTCCTCTGATGATCATAAATTACATGTAACAGCAAAACGAGACCATCAGTGCTAAAGAATGCTATTTTTTATATAGTTTTTCTTAATGCCTTTGTCATGGGTATACGCTCACCCAGGAACAACAGCTGGCGTGGTAAAAACACTACCGCTTTTGTCCAAAGCTACAACATGATTTATGATGCAAAGTAGATGAGAACGTCTCACTTTATAAATGAACTCTTCACATGCATTTGAAAAGAAATTCCAAGGTGCGTCCATATGTTATGTAACGTTAAAACACACACACACACAGACACAGACACACACACTCTCTCACACTCACAAACAAAGAATGGGTTTGACTGGGACGCACACGCACACACACACACAAACACAAACATGTACAGACATGTTCGTGCCCACAGGCTTATGCACACACATATCCTTCTCCAGATCACAGTATTCAGCAGCCCCCACTATACATACTGTGCCTTTAATATGAGGCTTACTCTTAAAGCCCTACTTCACCGGTGGGAATATGAAGGTGTATTGAACTCTGAGATCCTATGTAGTATACATGTGCAAACATTTTAGAAATCGGTTCATCCTAGCCTGAGAAAAGGCAGAAAGAGTGTTTTATGGTCTCACTGTCTAACCCCACATTTTCCCATGCGTGACATCACACATGGTAAAATGTAGGGTTAGGATTAAGAGGACAGCTGGGCCAAGGGAAGACTGAGGGAAGACTGAGGGAAGAAAAACCTCATTCATTATATTATAATAGTGATTTTATAATGATAGAACGCTGGTTCCGTATGGGTGAAGTGGAACAACTATCTATCAAACTAAAGGTCAGAATTAGAGTTCTGTATCGAATCATGTTGCTGAATGGATGAATGGATGAATGAATGGATGAATAAATGAATGAATGGATGAATGGATGAATGGAGTCCGACTAGCTAGACACAGTAAGTTTAAAAAAGCATGAATACTTGTTCTTCACACTGTCTGTATGACCTTTTGAAAAAACAGGTTAGTAGTGTGTGTGTGTGTGTGTGTGTGTGTGTGTGTGTGTGTGTGTGTGTGTGTGTGTGTGTGTGTGTGTGTGTGTAGGTGTGTGTGTGTGTGTCGGGATCCTGAAGCTCGTTCATTGTTATTATCTTGCGAATGACAGACAGACAGACAGACAGACAGACAGACAGACAGACAGACAGACAGACAGACAGACAGACAGACACACACACAGAGGTGTGTATCCGTGTCATGAACAAACACACGGCTCCTCTCACATGCTTTCATACAGTCATGTGATCACAGGCTGACTCAGCAGTAACGCAGAACCAGTTCATACAGCCTGGATCTTACTTTACATTTGAATTGTAAGAATTTATTTATGATTTTTTAAATTAAATTTTAACTTTTTAATTATTTTTTTTCTCTGTCTGTCTGTCTGTCTGTCTGTCCTCTTCACAGCAGACCCGGGTTAGAATCCAGCCCGGGTCGTTCTCTGCATGTCATTCCCCTCTCTGTCTGTCTGTCTGTCTGTCTGTCCTCTTCACAGCAGGCCCGGTTTAGAATCCAGCCCGGGTCGTTCTCTGCGTGTCATTCCCCTCTCTGTCTGTCTGTCTGTCTGTCTGTCTGTCTGTCTGTCTGTCTGTCTGTCTGTCTGTCCTCTTCACAGCAGCAGACCCGGGTTAGAATCCAGCCCGGGTCGTTCTTTGCATGTCATTCCCCTCTCTGTCTGTCTGTCTGTCTGTCTGTCTGTCTGTCCTCTTCACAGCAGACCCGGGTTAGAATCCAGCCCGGGTCGTTCTCTGCGTGTCATTCCCCTCTCTGTCTGTCTGTCTGTCTGTCTGTCTGCCTGTCTGTCTGCCTGCCTGTCTGTCTGCCTGTCTGTCCTCTTCACAGCAGACCCGGGTTAGAATCCAGCCCGGGTCGTTCTCTGCGTGTCATTCCCCTCTCTGTCTGTCTGTCTGTCTGCCTGTCTG
>OX442350.1:36761722-36769222 GCA_949357725.1 Hyperoplus immaculatus
ACATGTGGCGGGGAGACGGGGGATCGAACCACCGACCCTGTAACCCAGTGGACGACCGAACCGCCCTACACACTTCACCACAGCCACCAGTAAAGGAAAATAAAAAATAAAATGATGTGGACACAATAAGTTAATATTTTTTATTTATTTTTATTTTTTTTTCAACCTTTATTTCTACAGGTAAATCCCATTGAGACCGAAGACTCTTTTGCAAGGGAGACCTGTTTTCTTTTCCCACGTTACCATTCACACACACATTCATACACCGATAGCAGCAGGCTGACTATCGACATTCACACAAGGCAAACAAACAATGAAAACCACAAATGCAAATAAACTGTCTACCACTTGCTAGGTTAAGAGGGCATCGGTGCAATAGCCTGTATATCAGGGGTTCTCAAACTTTTGATAGCTGAGGGCTAATTTAGGAACCCAACATTGGACCGAGGGCCGCCGAAGGAAAACAATTTAAAAAACTGAAATCATTTCAATGGCCAGCGTCTTTGCGTCTTTACAGTTTACATGTATTGGTCTGCATCCAATAATGTGTAATTAACAAAGTTTAATTAATACATGAAGGGCTAGGTTTCATTTCAACATTGGGGGACACACATTAAAAGCGGGGGTCTGGGGGTTGTTCCCAAGAAAAATTTGAGGTTCGAACACTTCATTTTGTGCATTCTGGTTCATTTGTGTCTTCTGTATTTATTTATGGTGGACATGCTAAGGAAAAGACAACTAGCTCCCATTGACACAAATCTATTGGGATATAAATCAGAAAGGCACTGAGGCATTCTGTATTGCATTCAAATATTTATTCTACTTTATTGTTCAAAACTTTCTGCACATTGAAAACGTATCACCTTTTGGAGTGTTTTTTGTAGGACTCACTACTCATGATGCAGCAGCAGTGTTAACTATTATGACACTATACATTGGAAATAAACCGGGTGGGCTATCAGCAGTCAACTAGGCAGATAGTTCCATGGCTATCAGCAGCTAGCTAACGTTAGCTTGTTAGCTAAACTTTAGGCAAAAGAGTTAGAAACCAGATAATGTTAGCATCCATCCTTAGACACTTGACCTAATCTAATTCACCTTGAAGGTGAGAAAGTGCATCGTATTGGGCTTAACAAGCTCACTATCTAACAACTTACATTGGGACCACTACGTCTGCAACGAGAGGCAGAGGCCAGCCGAACTTCGCAAGTTTAAGATGGTACGGTCCACTGTAGGGGTGTTATTATTAATAATTGGGGAATGAATATAAACAATTAGGAGGGATATTTAAGTGTTTCGACCCCTGTACTGTTTTTACTGTTACGGGGGACGCATCCCCTCCGTGCGTTTTAATAAAAAAAAAAAATATATATATATATATATATATATATATATATATATATATATATATATATATATATATATATATATATATATATATATATATATATATATAATTAGGGGAGAGTGGCCTAAGTTGTGCATTTTGGAAGTTGTGCCACCCCTTGTTTCTAGAAAACCGTGGAAGAAATTGGAAATGTGACCACATATTTAAGAAGAGCCATCCATTTGACTCATCCTGTAAAGAAGGGAGACACAAGGAATAAGATATAAGCACATTTAAGCTCAAAAAACTGTGTTTTGCCTTCAAGTAAAATTTCCATGATCAAGGTTTTTTGATTATTGTGTCTGAACAAGTATAGATAAGTTTGAAAACATTTGACACATGTTTTAGTGCTTTGGTATGCTACATTTTGAGTCTATACAGTTAGCACAATGTCAGCCCTAAACTGCTGCATCATGCTAAATATCCAAAATTCTGGGGTTGGGGTGATTTGTGCCAAAGGGCCTAGGTGAGTTATAAGTAAGTAAGTAAAATGTATTCATGAAAGCACATTTATGACAGTTTGCACTGTCCAAAGTGCTGTACATAGTGCATTCAGTAGGTAAACAATGAAGGTAAAATAACAATAACCAAAATAAAAGACGTAAAGCCCATACATCCACATAAACACAGATAGTAGTGCAGAGGTAAGATAGTTAATGGGGAGGAAAAGCCAGGGTGTACATATGGTTTTTGAGCCTTGATTTAAAGGCACAAATGTAGGGGGAATCACATTTGTCAGGTGGCAGTTGGTTCCACAAGCACGGAGCAACTAGTGCAAAGTACATTTCTGAGAGTTGTGCCAGTGGCATGGCTGTATACGCTGGTCACCAAAAGAAAGTGATGGTCTACAGTAGCTCAGAAGAGAGTGACATCTCAATTCCACTTAACGACACTACTGATGAGAGTTCAGATGGCCAGAAAGATGATGATGGTGACTTTGTCATTGTGAGTTTTGCAGGTAAAACCATTAGATCTGCTAGGCCTTGTTTAAGAAAATTGTCCTTCAATCTTTGTCAACTATTTACTTTAAATACACCTTAAATAAGTGATTGTCTAATGGATTTGTCTAGCATTACAGTTTATGAGATATATATCAATGGCACAATTCACCCCATGGTATTCTTTCCAACCGCACAACTTACACCACACCGGGGGCAAGTTGTGCAACAAGACAACTTTTTTCCGAAAGCTATATTTCTTCTACAGTTTATTCCAGATCCAAAGTTTTTATTGCCAGGGATGCACAACACCCTGAAATATATGTACATATTTGAGTTGGAGACTTTACTGTCAAGGCCTTACTTTAAAGTCACTTTGAGTGAAAAGTTGCACAACTTAGACCACTCTCCCCTATAATTTATTTTTTATTTTTATTTTTTTATAATTCATAATTCAATGCGGGCCGCCAGATATGTTTCCCGCGGGCCGCACTTTGAGAACCACTGCTGTATATCCTGTAGGCTAATATGACATTGTTTATGTATTTTGTATCTCCTTTTTATACTTTATAATGTGTTATATGGACCTGTGTCTGCAATAAAGCTCAATTATTTTTTATATTTTAAGTGACCACTCACTCACTCACTCACTCACTCACTCACTCACTCACTCACTCACTCACTCACTCACTCACTCACTCACTCACTCACTCACTCACTCACTCACTCAGTGTTTACTGCGCTACATTGAATAACAACTCAGCAATCATGTCAATCAATTATTGTTGATTTGGCCTAACTCCTTCAAACACATCTCAAACAGTGGATGAAAGGTAACCGAGTCTGTGACAAGCTTTCACCTCTAACCTTTAACCTTTGACCTCTAACCTTTGACCTCTACTAATGTCTTGTGTCCCTTGTGCCTTTGTGTTTGTATTTCTCTCTCTCTGTTACCTGACTGGGGACAACTGATGGAAACTAACAGATAGACAGACAGAAAATAATTTCTCTCTCTCTCTCTCACACACACACACACACACACACACACACACACACACACACACACACACACACACACACACACACACACACACACACACACACACACACCCGCCGACACAAATGGCTAGGCCCCTAAAACCCTCCAGTCAATGGGCCCCATATTAATTAATAATAATAATATTAATAATATTCAACAGATTTTTACAAAATAACATTGGTTTACTTGAGTACTTCACTAGGTTTATCACAGGAGCAGGCAACAACAAAGGACACTGTCACAGACATTGCCTATGAGCTGCAGTGGAGAACTGGACAGACAGACATCCTTATGGTGTGCCACCTGGGTCTGCTCTATGCAGTATTGATTGATTGATTCAATTTTATTTCAGACATATCAAAAAAAGAAAAATTAAAAGCATGAAAATGCAATAAAAAAAAAAAATTTCACAAATAAAAATAAACAAAAAATAAACGAATAACATATTTAATTGATCTGCCTGAAAAGGAGCAGGAAGAAGTATAAACTTATTTAATCCTACCCCTTTTCCACAGCTCAATAACTTTATAATAATTTTTTTTTAAATTTTTTTTATATATATATATATATATTTTTGTTTTATATTTATACAATCATTTTTGTTTTATATTTATACAATCCATATATCCATATATACTCGATATGTTCAGTATCTGACATGAAACTCATGGAACATTTTTCAAATTGTACCTGGCTGTACGTGGAAAGCAACAGAGTAATCACCTTGTCAACTTTCTAAGAATGAAGAAGAAAAGGTAGCAACCTGTTTTCTGTTTTTTACCTGAGGCGTCCAAATACTTTTCACAATTCACAGAACAACACCCCGACACAAGTAGCAGGACGGCTCGGGTAAAATAATCCAGACAAAACTGTACAACAATATATCAAAACCAAATGTTGTAACCATATGGCACAAAAAAGCAAAGGAAATGAATACATTAAAGAGCTACATTTATCTGATAGGGAGACACCTGAATTAATCAAGGAAATCATTTTACTGTAACTCAAACTAAAAAAAGCTCTTCAAGACTAGATTATTTTTTGAGAGTTCAAATTAAATGGGCTGAAAGATTCTACAATTCCTGGGAGAACAAATGGATGATTAACACATTACTACAACTAGGTGGGAAGCCAACAAGGCTTACTGTATAAGGGGTCAAAAAGGCATATACTGTATAAGGGTCAACAAGGCATATACTGTATAAGGGGTCAACAAGGCATATACTGTATAAGGGTCAACCAGGCATATACTGTATAAGGGTCAACCAGGCATATACTGTATAAGGGGTCAACAAGGCATATACTGTATAAGGGTCAACCAGGCATATACTGTATAAGAGGTCAACCAGGCATATACTGTATAAGGGGTCAACCAGGCATATACTGTATAAGGGGTCAACAAGGCTTACTGTATAAGGGGTCAACAAGGCATATACTGTATAAGGGGTCAACAAGGCATATACTGTATAAGGGGTCAACAAGGCATATACTGTATAAGAGGTCAACCAGGCATATACTGTATAAGGGGTCAACCAGGCATATACTGTATAAGAGGTCAACCAGGCATATACTGTATAAGGGGTCAACAAGGCTTACTGTATAAGGGGTCAACAAGGCATATACTGTATAAGGGGTCAACAAGGCATATACTGTATAAGGGGTCAACAAGGCATATACTGTATAAGAGGTCAACCAGGCATATACTGTATAAGGGGTCAACAAGGCATATACTGTATAAGGGGTCAACAAGGCATATACTGTATAAGGGGTCAACCAGGCATATACTGTATAAGAGGTCAACCAGGCATATACTGTATAAGGGGTCAACAAGGCTTACTGTATAAGGGGTCAACAAGGCTTACTGTATAAGGGGTCAACCAGGCATATACTGTATAAGGGGTCAAATTATAAGTTATACTAGTTCCCTGGCTAGCCTTCATTCCCCCTCAGCTCAGTGCTGTGGTACCCAGTCCACTGGCCCTGGGTAACAGGAGTACATCATGTTAGGATGTTTAAAAGGCACATAGGTAATCTCTATCTCTCCCTCCCTCCCTCCCCCCCTCCCTCTCCCTCTCTCTCTCTCTCTCTCCCCCCTCCCCCCCTCCCTCTCTCTCTCTCTCTCTCTCTCTCTCTCTCCCCCCCCTCCACCCCCTCCCTCCCCCTCCCCCCTCTCTCTCTCTCCCTCCCTCCCTCCCTCCCTCCCTCCCCCCCCCTCTCCCTCTCCCTCTCTCCCTCTCTATCATGTTAGGATGTTTAAAAGGCACATAGGTAATCTCTAGCGAACACTTGGCGAATGGTTTGCTAATGTTTGTACTAACCATGTTAATAACAGCTAATGGCTCTGAGCCAGGCTTTTTTTTTAAATTGGTGTTAGCGACTTGTTTTCAGCGTGCCGTGCAATTAAAATGATCTGGGTTTGTATAACCACTATAGGTCTACTGTGAACGGGTTTGATTGTTGCAATGGAGAAAATAATTTCTCACACACACACACACACACACACACACACACACACACACACACACACACACACACACACACACACACTTTGACATCTAAAATGGACCGTTCTATAGCTGTAAAGTCGCCACTAAATCACTCACTCCCTCGCTCTGTAAAGTATTTGTTTAGCCTACTGTTAACCAGATGAGAAGTAGCCGGCCACCTTCAATGCTATAGCCTATAATATCCGATCATTGCCTAATTATCTGGGTTTGTATAGCCACTATACGCCTACTGTAAACGGTGGTTGATTGTTTAAATAATACAAATAATGTCTCCCAAACTCCTAGTAGGCTACAATACATAATATTATTACATTGAATTAAGCGGACAAGGTTTAATACGACGCGATTTACTATAAGTGCATTAAACTTCAAGGTAGGTTTCGCGTTCTCTTCAAAATAAACTAAAACTAAAAAGTGCCTCGGGGTTATTCAAGTCAGTGCTACATGTAGACTGTACAATATGTACGTAGGCTGAACACACACACACACACACACACACACACACACACACACACACACACACACACACACACACACACACACACACACACACACACACACACACGGAACATTTGACGGTTGGTTTGACAGTTTGAAATCGAGAAATGTCCGTTTGAAAGTCGGACGAACTCACCCACTCGCTCGGAAAGTCTTTGTTTGCGGCGATACTTTGAAATATCCAATAACACACACACACACTCCGTCTCACACACACTCCGTCTCACACACACTCGGTCTCTCAAACAGACACACACACACTGAGAGGCTGTATTCCGTAATGGTCCTCGGTTCTCTAATTCCGCGTCAGCAGGGTGTGTGTGTGTGTGTGTGTGTGTGTGCGCGCGCTCACCTGTTGTCGCTACCTGTCCTGTCATTGGTTTCCCACGCGAACAGTCTCCTCCTCCTCTCTCTCTCTCTCTGCCTCTCTCTGTCTGTCTGTCTCTGTCTCTCTCTTCCTCCCACTCTCTCTCTCTCTCTCTCTCTCTCTCTCTCTCTGTCTCTCTCTCTGTCTCTCTCTCTCTCTCTCTCTCTCTCTCTCTCTCTCTCTATTTTTTGTTGTCAAGACAACCATTTCCCAACAGATATGTTCTAATTCCGGTTATGCATTTCACAATAAAGTCTAGAGAGAGAGAGAGAGAGAGGGCGTGAACACACACACACACACACACACACACACACACACACACACACACACACACAGAGCTCATGTTTTGATGTCATGCTGTAGGCTATCTTAAAGAAATGCATTTCTACAGTTGATAATCTATTCTATAGGTCCTAACAATCTTGCAGCTCTTTCGTGCTTTTATCTTGAAGGCAGTGAGGTGCCGATGGCCACCAGTTTCGCTCACACAAAACCAACGTCTCACTCTCATTTGAATGTAAAATGAACGGGAGATCTGAGTGAGTGAGTGAGTGAGTGAGCGAGTCAGTAAGCGAGTGAGTGAGTGAACGAGTGAGTCTGTTGAGATGAGATGAATCTGAGGAAAGACAAATAGTCAATAATGGAACTTAAATATTTACTTTTCCTTCATTCCCTGTCTCTTAAAACCTGTTTATAACCATCACAGATAGGATACCTCACCTTCTATAATCATCGTTCTTTTTATTTCAAAACTCTGAACCAAA
>OX442350.1:36787245-36789745 GCA_949357725.1 Hyperoplus immaculatus
AAACGCATGACGCTCGGGCACAGCAAACTGGACCTGGTCAACCAATACAACAAGATGAAATCCAAACAGGTGTACAGTCGCTTTGAGCTCAAGACTTCTCAGTAAGAATTCAGGGTTTAATACACAGCCTAGGCTCTCACACAGTGTCTATGAGAGTTTAATACACAGCCTAGGCTCTCACACAGTGTCTATGAGAGTTTAATACACAGCCTAGGCTCTCACACAGTGTCTATGAGAGTTTAATAAGCAGCCTAGGCTCTGTAAATGTAAAAGGGCGTGTTTCTAGCTACAGTGGGCCTCCTTTTGATTGCCCAAACCTACCAGTTTTCAGAAAAATTGGGCTTTTTTTCTTTTTCACAGTTTTCCCGATGACTCCAGAAACTAGACTAGGAATTTTAGGACCTTAAAAGTCTAGGAACTGTTTGAGATTAACTGTCTATTGTTGAGGAGTCTTTGTACCTTGAAGGGTAATAGATTCATGGCTTTACAAACAACAGATAACTGAACAGTGCACATCGCTGCTGTTTCAATAAATCCACTTTAAGTCTAAAAACTGGGAGTTTGGACTAAATGTGAGTTTAACTTTCTTGTTGCATGTTTAAAAGTTTCTATGGACGTTTTATTTTAAAGGTTTCTTCACTTTTCCCGATGATTCTTGAAAACATAACTAGGAATTTTCGGATCAAAACATTTTCGGGAAAAATCCAGACTGGTCTCTTGATGTTCTCCAGAGCTGTATAGAAGTGTGGTTATGGGTCGTGACTCTAGTTTATAAAAACTGATATCTCTGCAAAAATGCATTTGGAATTTCAGTTTTTTTCTCAGAATTTTCTTTAACTTTTTTTAATGTTACTTGATCTATATAACATACGAAAGCGATAAAAACTGGATAATTCAAGTGCACAGAGTATAAGGAATCTCATGATACGTGTAAAGACATGTAACGCATTGTAAATAAAAATCTTCATCCAGTTTTTAGCTTGGGTAGCATCACTCCTGTACTTATAGTGTATATAACATGTGCCTTGATCTACCTGCCTTAAAATGTACACTCAAACATTTTAGACGCAAACACACACACACACACACACACACACACACACACACACACACACACACACTAACACACACAAACTAACATACAGACACACACATATACACACACACACGCATATATACACATACATACAAACACACAAACACACACACACATACACACACACACACACACACACACACACACACATGCAGACACAAACACACACACACACACATACACACACACACACACACACATATACAAACACACACACACACACACACATACACATACAAACACACACACACAAACACACACACACACACACACACATATACAAACACACACACACACACACACACACACACACACACACATACACATACAAACACACACATACAAACACAAACACACACACACACACAAACACACACATACATAAAACTCTAAAGTGACGTCAGATAAATGCTAGTTAAGGTACACTCCTTCTACACGGAGGTAGAAGTGTGTGATAATGTTTCTGGTGCAGTGTATTCTCATTACACTTAAAGCTGGGGTATGTGATTTCTGATTGGTCAAAGTTATACGCTTTGACCAATCAGGGCGAGGCTCCGATTCTCTGTTCTTATTGGCTGTTGGGACTGTCCATTCACTTTGGCACGACTTTGTTGGTGTAGAGTGTGTCAGGGAGGAGGGACCATAGGGGAGGGACCAAAGAGAACAAGTGGAGCGGTTGAGGTATTTGGATTCGAATCTGTATCCCAACTGCCATTTTCTCCCCGAATCCTCCACCACAGCTTTAAATGGGACATTAGTGTAAATGTTGGAAATGCATTTTGGGACTTTGGGGGTAGAATTATTGTTCTCAGAAGTAATGACACATTAACACACTCGTACTGACAAGATGGTGTTTGTTGCTGTAAACATCTTAAGCAAAGGAAAATCCTTGTTCATAAAATGTTCTATTTTACATTATACAAACACACACTCACACACACACACACACACACACACACACACACAGACACACAGACACACACACACACACACACAGACACACACACACACACACTCACACACACACACACACACACACACAGACACACACACACACACACACGCACACACTCACACACACAAACACACACACAAACACACACACACACAGACACACACACACACACACAGCATTCTTTCAATGTGTACATTTGTAAATAGACAAAGTGAATTCCATGCGGTTAAGACTATTTGTATTATTGACTTAAAGGTTTCTTTTTCTGTGCTGATTTGTGCAGTTTTTCTGTCACAGAACTACAGGGGCGTTCAAGTGTATATTCCAATGTTTGTAGCAGCAAAAATGGGAACATGTTTTTTTTTTTCTTGCTGTTGTCTTCTAAGCAAAAACAATTGACAGAGATCATTTATTTTGATATTTGTGTGTGTGTGTGTGTGTGTGTGTGT
>OX442350.1:36794745-36804745 GCA_949357725.1 Hyperoplus immaculatus
CCAACAAAGTCACCTGTGACACCCGGGTGACTCCAGGAATGTCTATATATTCCGGAAGTCACCAGAGGTTCTGTTCCTTCTATATTCTCGCGGAAGCAGGTCGCACACATTGTTGTGTGCTAATATACCATTAGCTTGTCGCAAGTAGCTCGTACCTAAAGGTTGGTGCTTCGATTTGACTTCGACCACCAAGGGCTGCGACTTGCAATTCGTTCGACTTGGCTGCGGCCGGTAGGGGTGAGTAAAGTGTGAAGGCTACGCGTAGCCCGAGGCTACCGCGGAAGCCAATATCACCTTTCCACCTTGCTTTGATTAGATCAGGCGGCGGCTGGGTTCACAGTCGCCGTGTTATTCTTTCGTTCGCACCGTTGCTTGTGTGTTCGCTAAGCCCGGTGGCTAATTGTATGCTCGAAGGTATTGTCTTTCTAGCATTGTTGCACTGTTGATCGGGGGCTACGTCGCCCCGACCGGTTGCTTACTTTGATTTAATCGACAGCGAGCGGCTTGGGGGTACCAAGCCGCCGCCACAGTACTTTGTAGCATTGTGAGTAGCCTAGAGCGGTTGCATAGGCTACTTAATTTGCTCGTACCAGTGGGTGAGCCGTGCCACACACTAGTATGCTGTTATACACTGTATGCTGCTGTATTGCTCGCCGGTGGACGAATTAGTTTCCTAAATCGCCGCACCGTGTTATTTAGCCGTGTCACACTGTTGCTCGTGTGTAGGCTGCTGTAGTGTGTCGCCAGTTGGCAGCTTAGTTTCACGGCACGGGTGTCGTGTCTGTGCCGCTGTGTTATTATAGCCGTGTTGCACGGTAGCTCACGCCTTAGCCTGACTGCATAGGCTACTTAATTTGCTCACCAGTGAACGTCGTTGCCGTCACCAAGAGCCGCTGACACTGCCAGGGGACTGCAGATGGAGAATAGCATTTGGCTATTCTAGCATTTTTTAACCCATGTATGATCATGTGGTTTATCGATTTGCACTGTCCCCTTCTTAAGTAAACTGAATTCAATTGAACTGTGTGGGTGCGCTCTCGTAAGCTCGATTGCCTAGCCTACTGTAACTTTCTCGCCATTGGGCGGCATAGTTTACACCGCCACTGTGTTATTCTAGCGGTGTCGCACCGTGGTTCGGTTGCTCTCGCTTGAAGCCCGGTTGCATACCTTATTCGGATTACATATTTTAATTGGCTCGACAGGTCGCGTCGTTGCTTGGGTGTGCTCTCGCCTAGAGCTCGATTGCCTAGCCTACTGTAACTTGCTCGCCAGTGGGCGGCAGGGTTACACTGCCATTGTGCTATTCTAGCGGTGTCGCACCGTGGCTCGGTTGCTCTCGCCTGAGGCCCGGTTGCATGCCTTAGTCGGATGCATATTTTAGCTGGCTCGACTTTTGGCTAAATTCTAGCATGTTACTGTAACTTGCTCACCAGTGGGCGTAGTTGTACGCCGCCACTGTATTATTCTAACGGTATCGCCCTTCTTATATGTCCATGGGTGTCGCACCGAGGCTCGGTTGCTCTCGCCTAAAGCCCGGTTGCATACGTTGGTTGCTCGCCAGGGAGCGTCTTGGGTTTCCAAGAGTCGCCTTCACTGTGTTATTTTAGCTGTACACACGGTTGTCGTCTGTGCAGGCTACTGTAGTTTGCTCGCCAGTGGGCGCTATAGTTTTGCACCGCCGCTGTATTATTCTGGCGGTGTCGCGCCGCGGCTCGGTTGTTCTCGCCTGAAGCCCGGTTGCATACCTTAGTCAGATGCATATTTAGTTGGCTCGACAGTGGGCAGCTTACGCCTTCATGGCCTCCATACAGTGGGGAATGGCCATGACAAGTGCCCTGCAGGTCTCAGGGTTGAGCACCTGAGGGAAGCGCTGTCAGATAACTCATGCATGAACTGTAGTTTCATGTCTCAGGCACTTAGGTTGCTAGGTAGAGGCTCTTCTACTAGCCTCCAACCAGGTCCTGTAACCTCTTACAGGTGGGCAGCTCCGCTAGAGGGTCAGTGTCCGTCTCGCAAGTATGGGGTTAGATGAAGCTCTGGTTTCATCTGCACCCACGAATGCCTTCTTTCGGCAGGCCCTCAATCCTCCGTTCTGTGTGCCTCCCTCTGAGCCTTATTCCGCTGAGCTCCGTAGATGCTGGCCAGATTTAAGGGCTCTCTTCCATCACACTAGTGACAGCAGAGCTCTGGCAGCCATGCATAATGCTGATAGTTAGGGCTCGGACTGGTTAGCTCCGATTGAGCCTGCTATAGCATCCCTGGTTGTCTCCCCAGACGAGGCTCTGAGAGCCGATGTGCGCTGCCCTCGGCCCCAGTGCCGGATTTCAGGCGACCTCCTTACTAGGAGTTACGCATCTGGTTTGCATTACGACTTAGGGAGCTAATAATAATAATAATTTGAATTTATATAGCGCCTTTCAAGGTACCCAAGGGCGCTTCACAAGGGAAAGGGCTAGGCGCGCCGCCAGGGTTGGCTGGCGCAGTCGTCCCAGTCGGAGGTGTGTCGACAGACCCTCCGTTCTCTTCCAGTGATCCCAGGCCAGGCGTTCGGCCAGCTGCTCTTCAGGCCAGGCGTTCGGCCAGCTGCTCTTCAGGCCAGGCGTTCGGCCAGCTGCTCTTCAGGCCAGGCGTTCGGCCAGCTGCTCTTCAGGCCAGGCGTTCGGCCAGCTGCTCTTCAGGCCAGGCGTTCGGCCAGCTGCTCTTCAGGCCAGGCGTTCGGCCAGCTGCTCTTCAGGCCAGGCGTTCGGCCAGCTGCTCTTCAGGCCAGGCGTTCGGCCAGCTGCTCTTCAGGCCAGGCGTTCGGCCAGCTGCTCTTCAGGCCAGGCGTTCGGCCAGCTGCTCTTCAGGCCAGGCGTTCGGCCAGCTGCTCTTCAGGCCAGGCGTTCGGCCAGCTGCTCTTCAGGCCAGGCGTTCGGCCAGCTGCTCTTCAGGCCAGGCGTTCGGCCAGCTGCTCTTCAGGCCCGGCGTTCGGCCAGCTGCTCTTCAGGCCAGGCGTTCGGCCAGCTGCTCTTCAGGCCCGGCGTTCGGCCAGCTGCTCTTCAGGCCAGGCGTTCGGCCAGCTGCTCTTCAGGCCAGGCGTTCGGCCAGCTGCTCTTCAGGCCAGGCGTTCGGCCAGCTGCTCTTCAGGCCAGGCGTTCGGCCAGCTGCTCTTCAGGCCAGGCGTTCGGCCAGCTGCTCTTCAGGCCAGGCGTTCGGCCAGCTGCTCTTCAGGCCAGGCGTTCGGCCAGCTGCTCTTCAGGCCAGGCGTTCGGCCAGCTGCTCTTCAGGCCAGGCGTTCGGCCAGCTGCTCTTCAGGCCAGGCGTTCGGCCAGCTGCTCTTCAGGCCAGGCGTTCGGCCAGCTGCTCTTCAGGCCAGGCGTTCGGCCAGCTGCTCTTCAGGCCAGGCGTTCGGCCAGCTGCTCTTCAGGCCAGGCGTTCGGCCAGCTGCTCTTCAGGCCAGGCGTTCGGCCAGCTGCTCTTCAGGCCAGGCGTTCGGCCAGCTGCTCTTCAGGCCAGGCGTTCGGCCAGCTGCTCTTCAGGCCAGGCGTTCGGCCAGCTGCTCTTCAGGCCAGGCGTTCGGCCAGCTGCTCTTCAGGCCAGGCGTTCGGCCAGCTGCTCTTCAGGCCAGGCGTTCGGCCAGCTGCTCTTCAGGCCCGGCGTTCGGCCAGCTGCTCTTCAGGCCAGGCGTTCGGCCAGCTGCTCTTCAGGCCCGGCGTTCGGCCAGCTGCTCTTCAGGCCAGGCGTTCGGCCAGCTGCTCTTCAGGCCAGGCGTTCGGCCAGCTGCTCTTCAGGCCAGGCGTTCGGCCAGCTGCTCTTCAGGCCAGGCGTTCGGCCAGCTGCTCTTCAGGCCAGGCGTTCGGCCAGCTGCTCTTCAGGCCAGGCGTTCGGCCAGCTGCTCTTCAGGCCAGGCGTTCGGCCAGCTGCTCTTCAGGCCAGGCGTTCGGCCAGCTGCTCTTCAGGCCAGGCGTTCGGCCAGCTGCTCTTCAGGCCAGGCGTTCGGCCAGCTGCTCTTCAGGCCAGGCGTTCGGCCAGCTGCTCTTCAGGCCAGGCGTTCGGCCAGCTGCTCTTCAGGCCAGGCGTTCGGCCAGCTGCTCTTCAGGCCAGGTGCGAAGTGTTCAGGTTGACCAGGCTAAACAGTAGTTACACGCTGCGACGTGCGCCTCTGCCTGATTCCAGGCCGGGAACCTCTGTGGTACCCCGTGCCAATAGCTTCGACCACGTTCAGGTGGACAATCAAGGGGCCAGTGCTTCTCAGCACATTCTGTACAGCGCCGTACACTGCGCTACAGCTGCATTTCAGGCGCCAGGAGGTCGGCGTCCAGCCTCCGCCCTCCCCCAGAGTCCTTGGGGGTGCTACTCGATGCTCGGTAGGTTCTACTCAACCGAAGTTCAGGTACCAGGAGGTGGGGCGGGGTCGCCCCGTTCTGGACTAAGACGGCGGAATCAATGCCTCACGATTCTTCCTTTCCCCATGCTGCGTGTTGCAGGGGTCCTCCAGTCTATCGCTCAGGCGGACTGGGTTGTGTCATAGCCCTGAAAGATGCTACTTTCAAGTCCCTACTGCCCAATGTCACAGGTGGTCCTCCCCTTTGCATTTCTGGGCAGGGTGTACCGGTTCAGGGTTCCTCCGTTTGGGCCGTCCCTGGCTCTGCGGATATTATACAGTGTGCGGCAGCATCCCTGCCACCATTACAGCTCAGCTGGTGCTCGAGTCGGCGGCCATGCGAGCCTGCCTTTCTCCATAGCGCGTAGCTACCGTTCAGCAGCTACTACAGCACTCCATGCAATGGAGGCTGCTGGAGTACAGCCTCTTCCTTCGACTGATAAGTATGCTGACCTCAGCATATTCTAATTATCATTATCCAAGCTGTCCAAGTTCCAGGTGTCCGGAACACAGCGATAGAAAGGGCCACCCCCGGGGGTGGAGACTCCATCCGGAGGTGGTGGGCATGATTGGGACAAGTATGGCAGGGCAGTGGCATATCTCTTTGCTTCCGAAGAGATGACCCACTGTCCCCCTGGGTTCTCCTAGATGGAGAGGACCAGTCCCCTAAGGCAGGATGCTCTGGCTAGTGCTTGGCCAGTCATCCTGCTTTGTGCATTTCCTTCGCACCGTTGCTTGTGTGTTTTTCACTAAGCCCGGTTGCTAATTGTATGCTCGAATGTATTGTCTTTCTAGCATTGTTGCACTGTGATCGGGTGCTAAGTTCGCCTAGACCGGTTGCTTACTTTGATTTAATCGACAGCGAGTGGCTTGGGGTGAGCCAAGCCACCGCCACAGTATTTGTAGCATTGTCGCCTAGAGCGGTTGCATAGGCTGCTAATTTGCTCGTCAAGTGGGCGGCTTCGGGTCAGAAGTCGCTTTCACTGTGTATTGAGCTGTGTCCCACCAGCGTGGGCTCTCACCTAAGCCTTGCGTGCATAGCTTACTTATTGCTTGCCAGTGGATGAGCCGTGCCACACACTATGTGTGTAGCTTTTGTTACTGACAACACTGGATGGGGTCCAGCATTGCAGTTACAGCCTACGTTTGGTGGCTCCACATTGGCCAGGAAGGCCATGGATCCCAGCGTTACTAAACTCCTCAAGGAGAGCCTTGGTGCCTTCCAGGGAGACAGGACCTTCTGTCTCAGGTAGGCGGACACATGTGGCACCCGAACTCGGGGCGCCTGCAGCTGTGCGTGGGGCTCCTGGTAGCCAGGACCCACTGTTGACGTATTGCGACCAGTCAGAGGTCCATACCGTTTTAACTTCAGGGGCACTCGCCACTACATGGCGCTATGCAGACAGGTGGAAGTTGTTTTCACAGTGGTGCATGGCACAGGGCGAAGTCCCATGGACTTGTCAGTGGTAGTGATACTACACGTTCTGCAGTCTGTGTTGGGCAGCAGGACAGCTGCTTCCACCCTGTGCGTCTATGTGGCTGCGATATCGGCCGCACATGCAGGGGTGGACAACCAGACGGTAGGGTCCCACTACCTAGTCAGGCCAGAGGCTTCATTCAGCCACCATGACCCCTGAGGGCACCATCATGGGACTTACAAGTAGTCCTGAGGGCCTTAGGACTACCCCCATTTGGGCCGCTGAGTCAGGCAGACCTGACGCGGCTGTCGATGAAGACGGCATTCCTCCTTGCCATTGCGACTGCAATCGGTCGGTGAACTCCATGCCTTGTCAGTAAGCCAGGCGTGCTTGCGCTGGCATGTAGAAGGGTCAGGAGTGGTGCTCTCGCCAACTCCATCCTTCCTATCCAAACGATTGTCTCCCCACCATGTAAACCAATCGATCGAGTTGGCTGCTTTCAATCCCCTGGGCACCAGGGGGTGCAGAAAGAATGTCAGACCTACTGTGCCCGGTGCGGGCGCTTAGGGCATAGGTTGTGGCAACAACCAGCTTGCGTAAGACAAATACCTTTTTGTCTGCTATGGGAGCCGCAGGGAGGGGGCTGCCCTGTCCAAACAGAGACACTCCCACTGACTTGTGGATGGGGTCTTGTATGCATATAGAGCACAGGGGCTCCCCATGCCTTGGCCGTTGAGTGCCACTCTACCAGGAGTATGGCTACATCATGGGCTGCCTTGAAGCGGATTTCACGGCAGGACATTTGCGCCACGGCTACATGGTCTTCATCATGTACGTTGCGCGGCTCTACAGAGTAAATGTTGCTGCACCTCATCCGGTGGAATGACAGCTGTCTTGTTGATGGCTGCAAGCCCTTAATTGATGAGTACTCTTCGTGACCGTTTTGGTATAAGTCATCCAGTGCTATAAGCACCGCCTCTGGCGGTCAGTAGGAACGAAATAGAACGATAGTTACGTATGTAACTACGGTTCTATGAGTTCCGGATGACCGCCAGAGTTCTCTGTCACTCAGACTTCTCAGACACCGCGAGAAGATCCAGTGGAACAGAACCTCTGGTGACTTCCGGAATATATAGACATTCCTGGAGTCACCCGGGTGTCACAGGTGACTTTGTTGGTATAAAGATCTCGACCTGCGCATGCGCGCAATGGAATATCCAGTGCTATAAGCACCGCCTCTGGCGGTCATCCGGAACTCATAGAACCGTAGTTACATACGTAACTATCGTTTTTCTCAGTGGCTTTGGTGCTTTTCTCACATCACTATTAAAGGTGCAGTGTGTAATATGACATCATCAAGAAAGTTCTACAAAGTTCTAGAATGCAGCGCTCCCTGGGTAACCCCACCCCTTTAGAATAATAACAGAAGCTACAGTGGCCTTCAAGGACAAGAACAATTCTAAATGTTAAACAATGCACCTGATGACATTCCATCTATGACACTTTCAAGATGGCGGCACTAGGCGTTGGTCCAAAATATGCAGAAATATGGACATATATGAGACCCCTTCTAAGGGAAAAAATAATAATAAAAAAAAAAAAATTCAGCTTTTATGCACTAAATTAAATGTACTTATGGATATTATATTTATTACCTACAAAACCTGTTAGGAAATAAAACCCAAAATTCTACACACTGCAGCTTTAACATTTGCACAGCAGTTAGTGCATTTCTCAAAACAATTAGTGCAAACTGCAAAACCTAGTGGATAACCTGCAAAAGTACGTCACTTGCTCAAAATGGATAGTCTATTCCTCAAAAGCAAGTATTCATGTCAATGAAACTGCCAGTGTCATCAAAATGAGAAGTCTTGACACCATCGTTTATGAACAAGATAGTCAAATGGCTTTGTCATGTTTTCATCATGACAGTTTATTCTCTCAGTGTTTTCCAATGCAAATACTGTAAAAGGTCAGAACTCGGTGACACTACCTGAAAATGCTCAAGACAGCACCATACACTACTTGTACAGCCATTTGAAAACTACAGTAAAGTTACACATTGCTGTAGTTAGGGGAGTAAGTGAGTACAAGACACTGAATACGTATGTTTCACATTTTTACTGTCTATGCTCTTTGCAATTCTACAGCATTGTGCAAAAGAAAAATACACTTCAGTCACTTATTTAGAACAAACATATTGGACATATTGTAACTGAACATATATAGGGGGGCGCCTTTAGCTCAGTTGGTAAGGCGTCCCCCTCCCGGGCCGGGCCCAGCAGCAGACCCGGGTTCGATTCCCGCCCGCGGTCGTTCTCTGCATGTCACTCCCCTCTCTGCCCCATTTCACCTCTGTCTCTACACTATCAAATAAAAATAAATAAAAAAAAGCCCAAGAACATATACAGGTAAATCATTCTGGCACATCCAGACATTCTTGTCTGTCTGGCCACATATTTTCATCTACATCACAACGGATATTATCCCTTGCAATGCAGCGAGGAAAGTATCTATGATAAAGAAAAGGTATGACAGAATTTGATAACTAGTTCAACAATTTTGTATGTAATGACTCAAGCAATGAAATGAAGACTATTAGTTTTATTGGGAACGACTATTCAGCATTCATAAGTATAGTTCATTTTGACTGACATGACATAAGCAAATGACAACGTTATAAAACAGCAGAGAATTGTATGAAAGCAACTGATACATGTCCAAAAGCATTTGCAATGTGTTCAGAGGAAGGAGAAATTGCTACTATGATGTGCTCAAATGACTAAATGTTGCGGAGGTTGAACTAATAGTTCTGAGACTTTTCATTCTGATCTGAGAAAAGCACCAAAGCAACTGAGAAAAACTGTAAAACCGTTATTTTTTTAAATGCAAATTGGTGATATCTGAATAATTATGAGTTCAAATCTATATTTCATTTATACAACCTATAAGTCTTCTCTTATAAAATGTCTCATAAATCAGACAGTGAACAACACATGATCAAATCCTTCTGTAATAACCTTCAGAATAGTGCTGAGAATGATTATTGAAAGTTTAGTTGATGTAAGAGCTTTAGAAGTTGTAGATTTTTGGTTCAGAGTATTGTGGGAAAAAAAATACTAATGTTGAGATAATGTCCGTTAAAGATGGTTGTATAGGAGAAATATACAGACGCAAACAGACAAGGTTTAGTCACAATGTTAAAGGAAGTCTCTCCAGAGCCTAAATATTAAACAGCACAACTGAAGAAGCCACATGTAGCGTATATATATATCCTCCTCCTTCTGCCTCACACTTGGTCTGCATCACCAATCAACCACCTACTTCTACTCCTGGGCTGCGTTCCGAATCGCATACTTTCTACTATATAGTGTGGTAGAAAAAAGATTTAGGATGTCCCGATTCTTGTGGCCAGATTTAGGATGGTTAGAAGTACCCGGATGTCCTACTTCATGCGGCCAAGATTGTTAGTGTTGAAAACTGCATCCTATTTGGGCGATTCTGACCCACAAAAAATTAAAATTAAAATTAATAATAAAAAATAAAAAAATCAGCTATTATGCACTAAATTAAATGTACTTATGGATATTATAATTACTTTCTACAAAATCTGCTAGGAAATAAAACCCAAAATTCTACACACTGCAGCTTTAAATAACAAAACATATGACCATGTGATAATGATGATGCCCGACAGTCTAAATACCAAGAGAATGACTCGGGATCAAACGATAACATTTTGGAATCCATCTGGTGAGGTTGCTTCACCGATGGATAATCTTTTTAATCTTTGTGCTTCTGTTTTTAGTTTGTGTGTGTGTGTGTGTGTGTGTGTGTGTGTGTGTGTGTGTGTGTGTGTGTGTGTGTCAAACAGTTCGTGCCAATTTTCACAATAGTTTTTACTCAGATGGGAATTCCTTCATACCGAGGGTTTAACACCGGTATGTTACCTTGCAGAAATGAGTTTCACACACTCACACACACACACACACACACACTCACACACACTCACACACACACACACACACACACACACACACACACACACACACACACACACACACACACACACACACACACTCACACACACATTCTCAGACATGTGCTACTGTACATACAAGGCATTAGGTTTGCTCTTAACCTTGACGTTGCCCTATGGCTATGACATGTGTTACCTAATGCTGTTTTAAAGGTGCAGTCAGTGATTCTGGAGAACGCT
>OX442350.1:36832245-36834745 GCA_949357725.1 Hyperoplus immaculatus
GTCTGTCTGTCTGTCTGTCTGTCTGCCTGTCTACACACACACACACACACACACATTAACCCTGCCTGTCTCTCTCTCTCTAGGTAATGACCTGTTCCTGGTAGTGGTGCATGAGCTGGGCCATGCGTTAGGCCTGTGTCTGTCTGTCTGTCTGTCTGTCTGTCTGTCTGCACACACACACACACACACACACACACACACTAACCCTCCCTCTCTCTCTCTCTCCCTCTCTCTCTCTCTCTCTCCCTGTCTCTCCCTCTCTCTCTCTCTCTCCCTCTCCCCCTCTCTTAGGTAATGACCTGTTCCTGGTAGCGGTGCATGATCTGGGCCATGCGTTAGGCCTGTCTGTCTGTCTGTCTGTCACATTAACCCTGCCTGTCTCTCCCCCTCTCTAGGTAATGACCTGTTCCTGGTAGCGGTGCATGAGCTGGGCCATGCGTTAGGCCTGTCTGTCTGTCTGTCTGTCTGTCTGTCTGTCACATTAACCCTGCCTGTCTCTCCCCCTCTCTAGGTAATGACCTGTTCCTGGTAGCGGTGCATGAGCTGGGCCATGCATTAACCCTGTCTGTCTCTCCCCCTCTCTGGGTAATGACCTGTTCCTGGTAGCGGTGCATGAGCTGGGCCATGCGTTAGGCCTGTGTCTGTCTGTCTGTCTGTCTGTCTGTCACATTAACCCTGTCTGTCTCTCTCTCTTAGGTAATGACCTGTTCCTGGTAGCGGTGCATGAGCTGGGCCATGCGTTAACCCTGCCTGTCTCCCTCTCTAGGTAATGACCTGTTCCTGGTAGCGGTGCATGAGCTGGGCCATGCGTTAGGCCTGTCTGTCTGTCACATTAACCCTGTCTGTCTCTCCCCCTCTCTTAGGTAATGACCTGTTCCTGGTAGCGGTGCATGAGCTGGGCCATGCATTAACCCTGTCTGTCTCTCTCTCTTAGGTAATGACCTGTTCCTGGTAGCGGTGCATGAGCTGGGCCATGCGTTAGGCCTGTCTGTCTGTCTGTCTGTCTGTCTGTCTGTCACATTAACCCTGCCTGTCTCTCCCCCTCTCTAGGTAATGACCTGTTCCTGGTAGCGGTGCATGAGCTGGGCCATGCGTTAACCCTGTCTGTCTCTCCCCCTCTCTAGGTAATGACCTGTTCCTGGTAGCGGTGCATGAGCTGGGCCATGCGTTAGGCCTGTCTGTCTGTCTGTCTGTCTGTCTGTCTGTCTGTCACATTAACCCTGTCTGTCTCCCCCCTCTCTAGGTAATGACCTGTTCCTGGTAGCGGTGCATGAGCTGGGCCATGCGTTAACCCTGCCTGTCTCCCTCTCTAGGTAATGACCTGTTCCTGGTAGCGGTGCATGAGCTGGGCCATGCGTTAGGCCTGTCTGTCTGTCTGTCTGTCACATTAACCCTGTCTGTCTCTCCCCCTCTCTAGGTAATGACCTGTTCCTGGTAGCGGTGCATGAGCTGGGCCATGCGTTAGGCCTGTCTGTCTGTCTGTCTGTCTGTCTGTCTGTCACATTAACCCTGTCTGTCTCCCCCCCTCTCTAGGTAATGACCTGTTCCTGGTAGCGGTGCATGAGCTGGGCCATGCGTTAGGCCTGTCTGTCTGTCTGTCTGTCACATTAACCCTGTCTGTCTCTCCCCCTCTCTAGGTAATGACCTGTTCCTGGTAGCGGTGCATGAGCTGGGCCATGCGTTAGGCCTGTCTGTCTGTCTGTCTGTCTGTCACATTAACCCTGTCTGTCTCTCCCCCTCCCTAGGTAATGACCTGTTCCTGGTAGCGGTGCATGAGCTGGGCCATGCGTTAGGCCTGGAGCATTCTAACGACCCCAGTGCCATCATGGCTCCGTTCTACCAGTACATGGACACACACAACTTCAAACTGCCTCTGGACGACCTGCAGGGGATACAGAAGATCTACGGTAAGACATGTGTGTGTGGGGGAGGGAGTGTGTGTGTCGGGGGGGGAGTGTGTGTGTCGGGGGGGGGGGGGGGGGTGTCGGGGGGGAGTGTGTGTCCGGGGGGGGAGTGTGTGTGTCGGGGGGGAGGGTTGTGGGGAGGGGGAGGGGTGGTGGGGGGGAGTGTGTTGGAGATAAAGGTATATTAGATTTCCTTTGTATGCCTCGGCTGTGTAGGGGCGACTGTGTCTCAGGTGGTAGAGCGGGTCGGCCAATGATCAAAGGGTTGGCGGTTCGATCCCCGCCCTGCCACTTGTTTCATGGTTGTTGTGTCCTTGGGCAAGACACTTCACCCACCTTGCCTTGGGTGGTAGGATGGCCTATAGGTGAGGGGGAGACCAGTGGCCGCTGGTTGATTTGTGGACCTAGGACGGCTGGGATTGCATATACGGTGCCCACCATCTCTACCATTGCGTCCTTGAGCAAGACACTTTGCTCCAGAGTCGCGGCCCCACCGCAGACCCCTGAGCGATGATCCCCCTCCAAATGCATGTGTGTGTTAAGCCCCTATCTCACTGGGCTGCGACTGTTTGCGACCAGTTGGAGACACAAAATTG
>OX442350.1:36850865-36859070 GCA_949357725.1 Hyperoplus immaculatus
TGGTTGTTGCATACTAAAGTACTCATACTAAAAGCCCTACTAACGTCCTACTCATACTAAAAGCCCTACTAACGTCCTACTCATACTAATTTTGACGTCAACTTGAGTATGTTGTGGTTGTGTATGTGAGTTTATGTAGGCGAGAAATGCCCGGATGAGTACTTACTTCCGGGAAGATTATCTGTATGGATCGATAGGTTACTTTTCCTACTCAACCGCATACACAATGGATGGTTAAGTAGACAGTATGTGCTATATACATGTTGAGTATGTAGGAGGGAGGACGTTAGTAGGGCTTTTAGTATGTAGTATATACATGTTGAGTATGTGGGAGGGAGGACGTTAGTAGGGCTTTTAGTATGTAGTATATACATGTTGAGTATGTAGGAGGGAGGACGTTAGTAGGGCTTTTAGTATGTAGTATATACATGTTGAGTATGTAGGAGGGAGGACGTTAGTAGGGCTTTTCCAACACAGCTGGCGAGTTTGGCGTGTGGCGACGTGTGGCTAAGTCTTCCTTTAACTTACCTGTTGCTGCCTTTACTTTATAACTTTCTCTTGTATTAAAAAAAAAACAAAAAAACGTACATAGGTGAACACACACATATCAGAGTCTGGGCGGGCTGTTTGAAATAAAAATTGAAATTCTTTCTTAAAGCTGCTCCGAGGAACTTTCCAGTTTGTGTTCATTCTAGCGCCCCCCTTTGGACAAAAGCGGTAGTGTTTTTACCACGCCAGCTGTTGTTCCTGGGTGAGCGTATACCCCATGACAAAGGCATTAAGAAAAACTATATAAAAATAGCATTCTTTGCACTGATGGTCTCGTTGTAATTTATGATCATCAGAGGAAAAATGAGACTGTTTCAGAAATATTTTAAAAGTTCCTCGTAGCGCCTTTAACTATCACAAATACTTATACTACTTCTAGGGAGATTTTATCTGCAAATAGCTTTAAGAGAATTTCCGTTAAGTTCGTTTTACTTATGAGGAAAAAATGTGTAAATATCGTATTGATCTGTGTTGGATTTTTTGGGGTTTTTTTGACCAAATTATTTGATTATAAAATCGAAATGAAAAAAATGTTGGCTCACTTCTTCTAAACATGCAAAATGATGCACAGTTTTATTTAATTGTGTATTTTTTTTTTATAGAATGACCATGTTAGATAATTTTTCAGTGCGATTTCAAGAAAATGTATCCGCTTGTGTAAATAGAGAAAGGCTATACAGCAGCCTTTGAACAGTTTTGTACTTTTATTTCACTCTTATTTAAGAAGAAAAACTCATCTTTTTTGCACATGTGCTGTTGTACCGTTTCTATGGCAATGCTTATATCGGATAGGCATGTTTACGTTTACTTACGACTTGAGAGGTTTTAATTTCTTACGAGACATGTATTGTTATTGATTATTTAAAATGTTTTGATCTGTTTTGTTTTTTTCTACGTTTTCGGGTTTGACTGTCACCACGGCGATTATATCCCAAATAACAAACACCATGTTTCTGTTTACAAAGAAATGTCAATAAAGGTTTAAAAAAAAACTTCATTGTCTAACCTCCTAGGACCCGAGCTCTTGCATGGCATGGATTTTTAATTTCTCTTTGCTATTTAGGCTGATTGGGACCTAATGAGTGTACAAACCAAGAATTATCTTTTTACATGATGTAGTTTCTGAGAAAAATGATGTCCACATATGAGGACCGCAGTTTTAAATCAAGATTAAACACAATAAAGTCAGAATTGAGTAATCATGAACAAAACTCTTTTTTTGGTGCCTGAACACAGCAGCATTTTTCCTGAGTGCAAAAACAAAATGAGAAACAACAATTGTGCCCCTTTGAGCAATATGGCTCATTAGAAAGGCTGCTAACAGTTGCAGGAAGATGTATATCCTGAATTGTAGCC
The DNA here is from genome assembly GCA_949357725.1 of Hyperoplus immaculatus. Lineage (NCBI taxonomy): Eukaryota > Metazoa > Chordata > Actinopteri > Uranoscopiformes > Ammodytidae > Hyperoplus > Hyperoplus immaculatus. The sequence continues at coordinate 36,852,771 of OX442350.1, forward strand.
AGAATCCTGGCCTTGGCCCTGGGGATGGTAGTCAAAGACCTGGCTTTGGCCCTTGGGTTGGTAGTTGGCAATCTGGCCTTGGCCCTTGGGTTTGTAGCCAGAATCCTGGACTTGGCTCTTGGATTGGTAGCCAGAAACCTGACCCTGGAAGCCAGAATCCTGGCCTTGGCCCTAAGGATGGTAGCCGGAAAACTGGCCCGGGTAGCCAGAATCCATGGCTTTGGCCCTTGGGTTGATAGCTGGCTATCTGGCCTTGGCCCTTAGGTTTGTAGCCAGAATCCATGGTCTTGGCCCTTAGGTTGGTAGCCCGAACCTGGCCCGGATAGCCAGAATCCTGTCCTTGGCCCCTAAGGATGGTAGCCGGAAAACTGGCCTTAGCCCTGGCCCTTGGGTTGGTAATCAGAGACCTGGCCTTGGCCCTTGGGTTTGTAGCCAGAATCCTGGCCTTGGCCCTTGGGTTGGTAGCCAGAATCCTGGCCTTGGTAGCCAAAATCCTGGCTTTGGTAGCTGAAAAGATGGCCCTGGTAGCCGGAAACCCGGCCTTGGCCCTTGGGTTGGTAGCCGGAAACCTGGCCTTGGCCCTTGGGTTGGTAGCTGGAAACCTGGGCTGGGCCCGGGCCCTTGGGTTGGTAGCTGGAAACCTGGCCCTGGTAGCCAGCATCCTGGCCTTGGCCCTGGGATAAGTAGCCAGAAAACTGGCCTTAGCCCAGGCACTTGGGTTTGTGGCCAGAATCCTGGCCTTGGTCCTTGGGTTGTTAGCTGGAAACATAGCCCTGTTAGCAAGAGTCCTGGCCTTGACATTAGGGATGGTAGCCAGAAAACTGGCCTTGGCCCTGGGCCTTCGGTTGGTAGTCGGAGACCAGGCCTTGGCCCTTGGGTTAGTATCCGGAAACATGGCCCTGGTAGCCAGAATCCTGGCCTTGGCCCTGGGGATCACAGCTGGAAAACTGGCCTTGGCCCAGGACCTTGGGTTGGTAGTCAGAGACTTGGCCTTGGGCCTTGGGTTGGTAGCCGGAAACCTGGCCCTGATAGCCGGAAACCTGGCCTTAGCCCTGGGCCCGGCCCTTGGGAAAGGAGCCGGAAACCTGGCCCTGGGGTTGAAATTTACTGAAATGTACTCATTGTAACTGTAAATGAGGGCAACCTAAGTGTCTCTTGAGTGAAAAGTGAAAGGTTATTGATTGATTGATTGAAAACATATAAAAATGTTCAACAGAACTAAGTCCCGCTGTCCACATACAAGGATTTTTCAATAAAACTAACAGAATGAAGTCCTCCCGTCCACATATGTGTACATCATGTTTAGCAGCATGGTAAATCGTTACAGTTACTAGCTTTTGTAAATTGTTTACTTCCATAACAAACATTGAACACTTTTATACATAATCTGAACAAGAATCAGCCATGAAATTTGATTAGATTTTTTTCCTGGTCGAAGTTTGGATCGGGAGTTTCCATTTTGGGTGTGATGAACTTTTGGGTGTGTTGTCGGCCATCTTGAATCTAAAGTATAATGTATTATACTCTTCTGCCACCACTAAGTGGCAGTATAATGTCCTTGTATGTGGACCCCAGGCCCTTTTTAGAGCAACATTTTACATTGCGGTCTAGACAGCCCAAAAAGTTGATGTCCACACAGGTGGACGCCAGGTCCTAGGAGGCTAAGATGTGTTTTTTTTTTTTTTGACTACTTTATTTTTCAACAACACACACACACAACTGGAAAAATTAACACACAAACAAAAGACAAAATAAAATAAACAACTAACATGGTATACAATATCTCTAATGGCAATACTGATAATTTTTTGGGCATTTTTGCTTTTATTAGACAGTGTGGAGAGACAGAGATGAAATGTGTCAGAGAGGGGAATGACATGCAGAGAACGACCCGGGCTGGAGTCTAACCCGGGTCTGCTGTGAAGAGGAAAGACAGACAGACAGGCAGATAGAGAGGGGAATGACATGCAGAGAACGACCCGGGCTGGATTCTAACCTGGGTCTGCTGACACACACATGCTCATAGATTATAGAACATCACACTTAATTACTCTTTCATAGTTTCAATCTGATTAAAAAATATTGGGGAATCTGTATTCACAAAACCAGTGACAGACAGACAGACACACAGACAGACACACACACACACACACACACACACACAGCCTATTTAACGTGATAATTCATGACCAGCCTTCTCTCTTCTGTGTGGTTGAGCCGTTGACCAGTTCAGTACCAGTTGGTGCAGGAGACCATGAAAGACATGTCGTCCACCGTCCGGTTTCCCATCATGCACTGGGGCAGATCTACGGGGGGGTCTGTGTGTGTGAAAAAAAAGATGACGTGAAAATATTCCAAACATATCAAACTTGAAGATCAAATGTAGGTAGAAATATATATATACAAGGATCCCTGTGTGGATCTGTGATTTTAGTGTTATGGTGACGACAGGCAGACAGGCAGGCAGACAGGCAAGCAGGACCCAAATGCAGAAAGTTTCAAGTGAGGGTAATTTATTGTCCAAAAAAACACAAAAACTCCAGAAACGCACAAAGGCACACACACACACACAGACACACACAGACACAGGGAGAAAGACACACACACACACACACACACACACAGACACAGGGAGAAAGACACACACACACACACACACACACAGACACACAGGGAGAAAGACACACACACACACACACACACAGACACAGGGAGAAAGACAGACACACACACACACACACACACACACACACACACACACACACACACACACACACGCACACACACACACACACAAAGAGACACAGACAGACAGACACACACACACACACCATGGACCACAGGGACAGACTCACCAACAGGTACAATGCTCGGACAGGGAACAAAGAAACACTGGGAGTTATACACACACACACACACAAGACAGGGTAGACAACGAGGGACAGGTGAAACACATTAGGGGAGGGAGCAGTAATCAAACAAGAGGGAAACTTGACAGGACGTGGGGAGGAACAAGACAGACGTACCAAAATAAAACAGGAAACCCGTGTAACACCAAAACAAGACAAGACAAAGACAGACCATGACATTTAGTTTAGATACATTTTTTTGTCTGTTAAAAACTGTTAGAGAGGACCCTTTTCACTCATTTATTCACCAAAAAAAACATGTAATTTATGATGGAAATAAGACTGTTTCAGAACTGTTTAAAAAGTTCCTCGTAGCACCTTTAATTATCCCAGTTAAAGGTGCAGTGTGTAATATGACATCATCAAGAAAGTTCTACAAAGTTCTAGAATGCAACGCTCCCTGGGTAACCCCAACCCTTTAGAATAATAACAGAAGCTACAGTGGCCTTCAAGGACAAGAACAATTCTACATTTTAAACAATGCACCTGATGACATTCCATCTATGACACTTTCAAGATGGCGGCACTAGGCCTTGGTCCAAAATATGCAGAAATATAGACATATATGAGACCCTTTCTAAGGGAAAAAATAATAATTAAAAAAAAAAAAACAGCTATTATGCACTAAATTAAATGTACTTATGGATATTATAATTACTTTCTACAAAATCTGCTAGGAAATAAAACCCAAAATTCTACACACTGCAGCTTTAAAGTAGAGTGTCCTCAGTCACTTTATATGCAGTTAGCTAGTTTAGGGGTCGGCCTCCACTAAAGGTTCACTAGATAAATGTGGTGGTGAGATGGTTAGTGGAATTTAATAATAATAATAATAATAATGGATTGGATTTATGTAGCGCTTTTCTAGGCATTTAAAGCCTTACGTGAAGTGGAAATATGAAGGTGCATTGAACTCTGAGATCCTATGTAGTATAAATGTGCAAAACATTTTAGAAATCGGTTCATCCTAGCCTGAGAAAAGGCAGAAAGAGTGTTTTATGGTCTCACTGTCTAACCCTACATTTTCCCCATGCGTGACATCATATGGGAAAATGCAGGGTTAGGATTAACAGGACAGCTGGGCCAAGGGAAGACTGAGGGAAGACTGAGGGAAGAAAAACCTCATTCATTATATTATAATAGTGATTTTATAATGATAGAACGCTGGTTCCCCATGGGTGGAGTACATCCAGGTAACAGGTCTCCCTTGAAAAAGAGTCTCCGGTCTCAATGGGATTTACCTGTAGAAATAAAGGTTAAAATAGATAAATAGATATGTGAGTGTTGGTGAGAGGACTGGTGTGTGTGTGTGTGGGTGTGTATGTGTGTGTGTTTGGGGTTGTGTGTGTGTGTTTGGGGTTGTGTGTGTGTGTTTGGGGTTGTGTGTGTGTGTGTGTGTTTGGGGTTGTGTGTGTGTTTGGGGTTGTGTGTGTGTGTGTGTGTGTTTGGGGTTGTGTGTGTGTGTGTTTGGGGTTGTGTGTGTGTGTGTGTGTGTGTGTGTGGAATTTACCTTTAGAAGCTGCTGCAGGTTCTGGATGTGCCTCTGTCTCCTCTTCTCCCTCCGTCCTCTCAAGACTCTGCTCCCCTCCCATTATCACACTCTGAACACACACACACACACACACACACACACACGCACACACGCACACACACGCACACACAGACACACGCAGACATACACGCACGCACGCACACACACACATACACACGCACGCACACACACCCACAAACACACAAACACAACCACACGCACGCTCACACACACACACACACACACACACGCACACACCAGTTTCAGAGTTAATATAGTTGTTGCCAATGACAGCTGCTTTAATTCTTGCGCACATGACGAATAAAGGATCTTGAATCAGAATTTTGTGAGATAATTCTGTCACGATTGTGTGTGTGCGTGCGTGTGTGTGTGTGTGTCTGTGTGTGTGTGTGTGTGTGTGTGTCTGTGTGTGTGTGTGTGTGTGTGTGTGTGTGTGTGTGTGTGTCTGTGTGTGTGTGTGTGTGCGTGCGTGTGTGTGTGTGTGTGTGTGTGTTCGTGAGGAACAAAATGCTGCTGAATATGTTCACACAACACAGTGACTAATTGAGATTTGTAACCAGCTCGACAATACACCAGTAGAAGTAATGGACTGCAGTAAAACAGGTCAGCATTCCATCTTCCATTAACTGTGTGTGTGTGTGTGCGTGTGCGTGCGTGTGCGTGCGTGTGCGTGTGTGTGCGTGTGTGTGTGTGGACCGACCTGCAAAGCAATAACTTGTGATAATTTTGTCGTAATAAAAGTCGACTATGGGGCTAGCCTTCCCTCCAGAGCTGAAGATAACAGCTGCTGTGTGTGTGTGTGTGTGTGTGGGTGTTGTGTGTGTGGGTGTTGTATGTGTGTGTGTGTGTGTGTGTGTGTGTGTGTTGGTGTGTTTGTATGTGTGTGTGTGTGTGTTTCCAGCTTTAAAAAAATGTGGAAAAAGTAAAGTGCGGTGAATATTTTCCGTATGTTATCATTACATTACATTACATTTAGCTGAGGCTTTTATCCAAAGTGACTTCCTCTAAGTGCATTCAACCATGAAGGTACAAACTCATAACAACAGGAATCACGTCAGTACTATAGCTTCAAATAACACACACACACACGCACACACACACACACACACGCACACACACAAACACACAAACACACACATGTAAGTACTATAGCTGCAAATAACACACACACACACACACACACACAGACACAAACACACACACACACACACACAAATACACACACACACACACGCATGCACACACACACACACACACACACACACAGAGACACACACACATACACACACAAACACACACACACACACACGTAAGTACTATAGCTTCAAATAAACCAAACTACAAAGTGCCACATGTAAGCTACATGGAGATGTAACAAGTCTGTCTATATATATTCCCATGTGATTAAATGTACTAATGTAATGTTACTACACCAGCTGTTGTTCCTGGGTGAGCGTAATACCCATGACAAAGGCATTAAGAAAAACTATATAAAAATAGCATTCTTTAACACTGATGGTCTCGTTTGCTGTTACATGTAATTTATGATCATCAGAGGAAAAATGAGACTGTTTCAGAAATATTTAAAAGTTCCTCGTAACACTTTAAATAAAACCTATTTCAACTTCAAAGAGAAATGTGAGGACTCATTTGTGTTAATTTTCCTTCCCTTCTTTAAATCGAGTCTGAAGACTTTTCTGTTTCCATTTTAACCTGTACTTTTTATTCTTTTCATTCGCTTTTAAATGTCTTCTAATGTGTTTTATGTATTTTAATCTTGTCCCTGTAAAGCACTTTGAGTGCCTTGTGTTTGAATAGTGCTATAGAAATAGCCTTGCC
>OX442350.1:36864270-36951770 GCA_949357725.1 Hyperoplus immaculatus
TTATCTCTCGTTTACGTCACCTAACCTCGCTGGCTGTATATAGACAGGTAGCAGTGATGTAACTTTAAGGTATTATTTGTGTGTATCAGTATTTGTGAATTTTCGAGAATCTATATATTAATCCATGCTTAGCTTTACCTCTGTAGCACACACACACACACACACACACACCAAACACACACACACACACACAATATAATAATTTATTGGTTATTCTGTGTGTTTTAGATAAGCTTTCATCATGGCTGTTCGAGCTTCATTCGAGAAGAACAATGAGATCGGCTGCTTCGCCAAACTGACAAACTCCTACTGTCTGGTGGCAATAGGAGGCTCGGAGAACTTCTACAGGTAAGAGACAGACAGGCAGACGGACGGACAGGCAGGCAGGCAGACACACAGACAGACAGACAGACAGACAGAAAGACAGGCAGGCAGGCAGACAGACAGACAGACAGACACTCCTACTGTCTGGTGGCAATAGGAGGCTCGGAGAACTTCTACAGGTAAGAGACAGACAGGCAGGCAGACGGACGGACAGGCAGGCAGGCAGACAGACAGACAGACAGACAGACAGACAGACAGGCAGGCAGACAGACAGACAGACAGACACTCCTACTGTCTGGTGGCAATAGGAGGCTCGGAGAACTTCTACAGGTAAGAGACAGACAGGCAGACAGACAGAGACACAGACAGGCAGGCAGACAGACAGACAGACAGACAGACAGACAGACACTCCTACTGTCTGGTGGCAATAGGAGGGTCGGAGAACTTCTACAGGTAACGGACAGGCAGACAGACAGGCAGGCAGACGGGCAGGCAGGCAGACAGACAGACAGACAGACACTCCTACTGTCTGGTGGCAATAGGACAGACAGGACAGACAGACAGACAGGCAGACGGACAGACAGACAGACAGGCAGGCAGGCAGACGGACAGACAGACAGATGGACAGGCAGGCAGGCAGACACGCAGGCAGACAGACACAGAGACAGACACACAGACAGACAGACACTCACTCCTACTGTCTGGTGGCAATAGGAGGGTCGGAGAACTTCTACAGGTAAGAGACAGACAGACAGACACCCTGACTCAGACCGATACACAAGCGCACACGCGTGCACACACAACCAGGGGAATGTATTACGAACTTACTAAAGTCAACAATCCACTCTGTGCACTGTTTGGATTGGATTTTTTTTAGATACATTTATACAGGAGGACATTCATTATAGCTTCTGTCTTGCTAGTATGAACTAAATCACATTAGAGCGCACACAGACACACAGACAGAGACAGACAGACAGGCAGAGACAGACAGACAGGCAGAGACACACAGACACACAGACAGACTGTGAATGTTACCCAATTTTAATTCTAAAATCTCAAGTGAAATCAGTGAGCGTTGTTTTTATGTGTGTGTGTGTACAGTGTGTTTGAGGGAGAGCTGTCAGAAACCATCCCAGTGGTCCACGCCTCCATAGCCGGCTGTCGCATCATCGGGAGGATGTGTGTTGGTGAGTATCGCTCTAACAAACTCACTTTTTAATAAAAAAAGGATAAAACAAACAGAGTGAAAAACCAAACTGTTGGGCCGAGCAGGGTCAACTCCTTCCCCTAAAGAGACTGACAACATTCTGTTACCGCTCAGAATATTTATACTAGGGGTGTGAACGGTTACAAAAATGTCTAAACGGTTACACGTCTGCACTTGTTTCGTGTACACGTTTAATATGGGGGGGTGGAGGGTGTTGACATAATTTTTTTTTTTTGGTTGATGCTGTTGCAGTGACAATGCACAGTGAGAAACAGGCAGGCAGAGAGGCAGAGGGGCCTTTATTTAATAATTTTGCTTTTTGACTTGGAAGTGATCATAACTAGCCTATAGTGATCAGCTGTTTGAGTCGGAGATGAAAAGGAAAGTGAAACTGAAGGTGGAGCAGTTAAATAGTTCAATGAATAAACATTGTAACGACACAATAATGTTTTTGTGTTATCTGCTTTAGTAGCCTACAGTAGCTCATGTCGACCCCACTCCTGGAAATAAATGAAGTCATTTTCCAAACTTAAAAAAAAACGGGTTTCGTTTATTGATATTTCCTAAATGGTTGTGATTTACTAACCGGCTACACGTGTACACCCCTAATGCATACAGGTGTTTAATCAGTAAGTTGATTCACTCAGGAAACTAGAATAAAGACCTAAAAAAAAAAAACAGGGCATTGTACATACATTTAGGACATTAAGCAGAGGAAACACATGACAGATATTTTTATATTTTTATTTTTTTATATATTTTTATATTTTTATTTTTTTATATATTTTTATTTTTTATTTTTTAACTATGGAAAAGGGGTAGGATTAAATAAGTGTATACTTCTTCCTGCTCCTTTTCGGGCATGTCACATCAATACAGATAATTTTTTTTCTTTTTTTTTCTTTTTGTGAAGTCTTTTAAACATACATTTTGTTTGTTGTATTTTTGTGCTTTTCATTTAGTTTTGTATTGTTTTTGATATGTCTGAAATAAAATAAAAAATTAAATGAATGAATGACAGATCAATATAAGGAAAACAGTCACACGTTCAGGTTTCAGGGCTCCACTGTTTCCTTTCATCAATTCCTCAAAAAGAGTCACAAGACGGTAAACAATGGAGATCATTAATAAAGTAGACTGGAAAAAACCCACAGGAAATCATTTTTCCATCACAGAGAATAGATTACTGAGACCTCATGGTTACTGGTCGGCTCCTCTAGGTCGTCCTACCACCCTCACTGAAGTAAGCCTCAGTGCTTCCTTTTGTCATTAAGGTTGCGTTCCGAATCGTATACTCTTTCTTTTTTCTATTCTACATACTACATCCGACGATAAAAAGAATCTAGTTAGGATGCAGTAGGCATACTATTGGGACATACTTTACTCTCTTATTTCATCATAACATGGCTCCTTGATCTTGCCTCTTGCTTTTATATCCGTCGCATCCCTGTTTGTTTTCATATGGAGGCTTCGTCGATGTGACGTCACTTCACGTGCGCACTGGATTGTGGGTCAGAATCGCCCAAATAGGATGCACTTTTCAACACTAACAATCTTGGCCGCATGAAGTAGGACATCCGGGTACTTCTAACCATCCTAAATCTGGCCACAAGAAGCGGGACATCCTAAATCTTTTTTCTACATACTATATAGTAGAAAGTATGAGATTCGGAACGCAACCTAACTGTTTTCTTTTGTCCTTGGTTGCTATGCAGGAAACCGCCACGGGCTGCTGGTGCCTAGCAACACGACGGACCAGGAGCTGCAGCACATGAGGAACTGTCTGCCAGAAAGCGTTTCAGTGCAGCGCGTCGAGGAGAGGCTCTCGGCGCTAGGCAACGTCATCGCAGCCAACGACTACGTAGCGCTGGTTCACCCAGACCTGGACCGGGTGAGATGAGAGAGAGACACAGAGAGAGAGAGAGAGAGAGAGACACACAGAGAGAGAGAGAGACACAGAGAGAGAGAGACAGACAGACAGAGAGAGACAGACACAGACAGACAGACAGACAGACAGACCTGGACCGGGTGAGATGGGGAGAGAGAGAGACAGACAGACAGACATAGAGAGAGACAGACCTGGACCGAGAGAGAGAGACAGACAGAGAGAGAGAGAGAGACAGACAGACAGACACTTAGACAGGCAGGCAGACAGACAGACACATAGACAGACAGAAAGACACATAGAGAGAGAGACAGACATACACATGGCAGACAGGCAGACAGACAGACAGACAGACAGACAGACACACAGACAGACAGACACACAGACAGACAGACACACAGACACACATTCATTAAGGTGTGTGGTTGTAACGTGACAAAATGTGGGAAAGTTCAATGAGTATGAATACTTTGGCAAGCCACTGTATATACTCGTACACATGCACACACAATTTTAGATCTTGACACATCAAGGTGCATGCTTATTGGTCACTGACGTTGAAGGACACAACTTTTTTCAATACTCGACGGTATTGATGCATTTCAGTCGAAAAAAGGATTGAACTTCAATACCCAGCCCTACTCCCCACACACTCACTCACCCACATGCACACACACACACACCTCAGACACCTAATTAATTCATTAATAATGGAGGAAAATGAAAGAGGCAATAAATTATATGATTGTGCCAGAAAATATTAAGAAAAAGGGATTAATTAGCAATATTTGTTAGGCCTTATCTCAGATTAGTGCTGTGAACATTTCCAAAAATGTACAAAGTTTTACACAACAGCAAGTTTCACCTTTTAAAAAAACAAAGTGAATTTGGATAAGTGTGCAATTCTGCTATGTAAACACTAGGGGGTGCTTTCCCTATTCAGATTAGTCCCAATCGCTGCCATAACACCATCACTGGACTCTGTGTGTGTATATCATTGGTCTCGTGCTGTTGCTATAAACCAAATGTATCCAGCCCGGGTCGTTCTCTGCATGTCATTCCCCTCTCTGACACATTTCAACTCTGTCTTTACAACACTGTCTAATAAAGGATGGAAAAAGAAAAAAATATTGTATCATAATCCTCCCAACCCCACACGCACACATGTCAGGAGACAGAGGAGATCCTAGCAGACACCCTTTTCTTGTTTCTGTGTGTTAATGTTTTCAGTTTAAAAAAGTGTGTTAAAAAGTGTTTAAAAAAATATTAACCTAACCCCCTCTCCCCCCAGGAGACACACACACAGATACAGACACACCTCCATCTAACCCCCATCTTCTGTCCCCCCTCTCTCTCTCCCCTAACCCCCCAGGAGACAGAGGAGATCCTAGCAGACACTCTGAAGGTGGAGGTGTTCAGGCAGACGGTAGCTGAGCAGGTGTTGGTGGGATCCTACTGCGCCTTCAGTAACCAGGGCGGTCTGGTGCACCCCAAGACCTCCATAGAAGACCAGGATGAGCTGTCCTCTCTACTGCAGGTCCCTCTGGTGGTGAGTACACTAGGCCGTGTGTGTGTGTGTGTGTGTGTGTGTGGGTGTGGGGGGGGGCTGGCCCGAATGCCATTTTTCAGGCTTCGAATATTCGTTGGTTTTTCCGAGCGAATATTCGTCCCAGAAAAACACACCATCAAAAACAACATTTAAAAAAAAAAAAAAGTTAATAATCCCTATATACTCCCTGGAACCGATTTTGACAGTATCTGCATATTTTGTTGAAGATTTACGCGCTCGGAGGTGAAGTAATGGATGCGCTATGACACGTAGTGATGTAATATCCTCCTAAATGAGCAATACTACTACTACTACAATATTACTAACTTTTATATCCAAATATAAAATTATTTGATGACATTATATTGCAGTAATAGCTTCTTGAAAAAAAAATTTGAAAAAAAAAAAAACGAAGCTCCGAATACTAATTTTCCGAACGAGTATTCGAATATTCAAATAATTCGGGCCAGCCCTAGAGTACACCGGCTAGACCTACTTCACCAGTGGAAGTATGAAGGTGTATTGATACTCTGAGATCCTATGTAGTATAAATCTGCAAACATTTTAGAAATCGGTTCATCCTAGCCTGAGAAAAGGCAGAAAGAGTGTTTTATGGTCTCACTGTGTAACCCCACATTTTACTAGTGTGACATCAGACATGGTAAATTGTAGGGATAGGATTAACAGGACAGCTGGGCCAAGGGAAGACTGAGGGAAGAAAAACCTCATTCATTATATCATATTAGCGATTTTATAATGATAGAACGCCGGTTCCATATGGGTGAAGTATTCCTTTAAAGGGATGGTAACGCTTTACAACAAGGGTACATTAATTAACTGTTAAAGTTAAAGGTGCCTCGAGGAACTTTTAAATATTTCTGTTTCAGTCTCATTTTTAATTTATTTTATTTTATATAGTTTTTCTTAATGCCTTTGTCATGGGTATACGCTCACCCAGGAACAACAGCTGGTGTAGTAAAAACTAGGGCTGTCAAATTAACGCGTTAATTTCGATTAATTAATCACAGAAAAATTAACACGATTTAAAAAAAAAAAAAAAAAAAAAAAAAATATGCAGCTTAATCGCACTTCTATAATGCCCTTTGACCCGGTGCAAAAGTGGTGCGGAGCTGCAGCTGTAGCTTGCTTACACGGCCCGCACGGGTGAAAGGGAGAAAATTAAAGAGAGAAGCAGGGGAAAGGGCGGGGCCGAGGGCTCTATGGACGGTTTATGGGATGCTTCGGACATCTTTCTTCATTCTCCGCAGTGCCTGTGCATTATTGATTTAGTGGGTGCAACAATAGGTTCAAAACGGTATCTCTCAATCTTCCTCCGTGTGTCTCAATTTTGTTTGCTTGCTGTCTCGTCTCATTTAAACGGACACCCGCCCCGTGTGTGTGTGTGTGTGTGTGTGTGTGTGTGTGTGTGTGTGTGTGTGTCAATATTTTTGCCTATGACGACGATGGTGAATGAATCGGCTCAGTTGTGGGAGATGGAAAGTCGTCATTTAGTCTACTTGTTTTTTTGAGAAAATTTGGCGCTAGTTCCTAATTTTCATGTAGAAACCTGACTGAGGGGAGGAGAGAGAGAGAGAAACAAACTGTAGTAGGCTATACAGCTGTTTATAAACGGGCATAAAAGTGGTTCCCTCCCTCCCTCCCACACACACACACCCCCCTAGCCCCCTCACTCTCCCCCCAGGCGGGCACAGTGAACCGGGGCAGCGAAGTGATAGCCGGGGGCATGGTTCTCTTTCCCTCCCTCCCACACACACCCCTAACCCCCTCTCTCTCTCCCCCCAGGCGGGCACAGTGAACCGGGGCAGCGAGGTGATAGCCGGGGGCATGGTGGTGAATGACTGGTGTGCGTTCTGCGGCCTGGACACGACCAGCACGGAGCTGTCCGTCATAGAGAGCGTCTTCAGACTGAGTGATGCAGCCCAGCCTTCAGCCATCGCCACCAGCATGAGGGACTCACTCATTGACAGGTATGGACACACACACACACACACACACACACACACACACACACACACACACACACACACACACACACACACACACTAGGGCTGGCCCGAATTATTCGAATACTTGTTCGGAAAATTAGTATTCGGAGCTTTGTTTTTTTTTTTTTTTTTGCAAGAAGCTAGTACTGCAATATAATGTCATCAAATAATTTTATATTTGGATATAAAAGTTAGTAGTAGTGGTAGTATTGCTCATTTAGGAGGATATTACATCACTAAGTGTCATAGCGCATCCATTACTTCACCTCCGAGCGCGTAGATCTTCAACATAATATGCAGATACTGTCAAAATCGGTTCCAGGGAGTATATAGGGATTATTAACATTTTTTTTTTTTTTTTTAAATTAAATTTATTTTTTTTAAATTTTAATGTTGTTTTTGATGGTGTGTTTTTCTGGAACGAATATTCGAATATTCGCTCGGAAAAACCAACGAATATTCGAAACCTGAAAAATGGCATTTGGGCCAGCCCTAACACACACACACACACACACACACACTCACACTCACACACAGATATATATATATTACAAAAAACTTTAAATTATTGTTTCAAAATATTCAGTTGAATCAGAAAATAACACATTGAATACCTTACCTCTCTCTTCTCTGTCCCTCTCTCTCTCTCTCTCTCTCTCTCTCTCTCTCTCTCTCTCTCTCTCTGTCTCTCTCTCTCTCTCTCTCTGTCTCTGTCTCTCTCTCTCTGTCTCTCTCTCTCTCTCTCTCTCTGTCTCTCTCCCTCTCTCTCTCTCTCTTCTCTGTCCCTCTCTCTCTCTCTCTCTTCTCTGTCCCTCTCTCTCTCTCTCTGTCTCTCTCCCTCTCTCTCTCTCTCTTCTCTCTCCCTCTCTCAGCATGGCCTGAGTCAACACATGGATCCCACAAGCTGCTGGAACTCATTTCTCAACAAAGAACCATTTCATCGTTCTACACTTTACAATTCACTTTCACCTGTTGCCATGTTACAGAGATCCGCCTATAACTGGTTTAATCCCTATACAATCTTTCTCCTAATCACTCACTCCACATCTAGAGGACGGGCTATTGTCCTGAAAGGGTTAACGTTGCAAATGTAGTGACTTAAGAAATGGTTAAAGCTATCTGAGCATGTTGAGAAATTGTCATATTTCACTTTTTCGTGAAACTAAAGTTAAAAAAAAACAAATTTACCCAAGAAATGTGATTGAGTATTTTTCTCACAGTTTGGATAAATCAGAAGCGACCACTCAAAGCAATTATAATCACATTTATTTTTTGTGCCTGTATCGTTAAAAATTGACCATAGAAAGAAAAAAATAAACTTTTATTGTTAGGCGTTGTGTGCTCAATGTAATTCATATCTAAACGGTCCGTTGCCTTTGACAGAATCATATAAATGTGTAAACGTTCCCCCGATGCTTGATGGATGTAACCCACGTTTGCTTTTAGCAGGTGATAAGGACGTTGTAAGCTTAAAGGCCTAATTCACCGGTTGGAATATGAAGGTGTATTGAACTCTGAGATCCTATGAAGTTTAAATCGGATCATCCTAGCCTGAGAAAAGGCAGAAAGAGTGTTTTATGGTCTCACTGTCTAACCCTACATCACAGAAAGAGAGTTCAATACACCTTCATATTCCAACCGGTGAAGTAGGCCTTTAAAGCCTGCTACATACAAACAAAAGTTCTCGGTGACAGAGCTGCGAGAAGAAAATTACGTCATTCTCGCTTGTCCTTGTTGAGAGTTCGGCAGTTGAGTTCTTGTGAAGTATGAAATGTCCAGACAGGAAAGAGCTTACTTCTTGTTCTCGCAGCTCTGTCAGTGAGGACTTTGTTCTTTCTTCTCGAGGAGTATCTAAACAGGCTTTGCACTCTTCCCTTGATCCTTAAATTTTGATATTGTATCGGTCGATTAACTGACAACTGTAAACATGCAATGTGATATATATACGCTGGAGTGTCGGGGGTCGAACTATGCCATGTTAAAGGCCTACTTCACCGGTTTGAATATGAAGGTGTATTGAATTCTGAGATCCTATGTAGTATAAATGTGCAAAAAAAAAAATTGAAATCGGTTCATCCTAGCCTGAGAAAAGGCAGAAAGAGTGTTTTTTTTAACCCTATATTTCTCTTTCTCGTGACATCACAGAAAGAGAAATATAGGGGTAAAAAAAACTTACTTTGTAAATATTACTGTGATGTCTTTTACTGTGACATCACAGTAATATTTACAAAGTACGTTTTTTCTCAGGCTAGGATGAACCGATTTTAATTTTTTTCGCACATTTATACTACATAGGATCTCAGAATTCAATACACCTTCATATTCAAACCGGTGAAGTAGGCCTTTAATGTTAACATAACATCTGTCGAAAAAGAAAGAAAGGTAAACCATAGCAATCCATATGCAAACATGACTCTGGATTGTTTTTACTGAAAGTATCTTCTGTAACAGATTATAAGACCTGTCTGAAATCTGAACATTGAAGATATTTCTTAGCGATTAGATAACATCTCGTCGTCTGACTTGTAAAATAAAATAAACTTGCCCTCTTTGTATTTGGTTGTGTGTTCTTTGGAGACGATTGTTTGTTAAGAAGTGGAGCAGTGTTGAAAAGTATATTAATGTATACAAATGCAAGAGTACAAGTATACATGATTGTTTTCAAAATGAACGAGTTACCGCACGTATTTTCTGACAGCTTTAGTGTTTTAGGTTTATATTTCTTTCGTATGTAAATGGCAGCACGTTTAGTCAGCATTACTATTACAACCTACTTTTGATAGCTTTGTAAAATGTCTATGTTTTAGTTTTTTCTTTGATTTGATTGGGTTGTTTGAATTCTGACAGCCAATCCAATTTAATTCCCATGTGTGTGTGTTGGGAACGGGGGCCTAGCCAAAATTATCTCTCTTTTATGTCCCGGGCGATCGATGATTTTTAGAAGCAAATTAGCACTGTTGTGATAAAAGTTAACAGTTTAAAACAAGACCAATATCGTTCATAACTAAGTGTCTGCCGACCATTTATCCTGTGGGTTGGACTGCTGTGATATGCCAGAGGTAAATATGAGTTTATATGTGGTTTTCTTTCATCATTATGACTAAATGTTGTGGCTAGCTACTTAACAAACAATGGTATTAAGCTAATTAGCGTCAGCATAATAACCGTTAGCTCTGCTTTGATGGATGGATTAATCTTTTTGTCGTACGACGAAACTTTGAAAAAAAATTATACAGAGATAACGTTGTAACATCAATGGGTGGGACATGTTTTTGACTTTTGCTAGGGTGTCATAAAATGGAGTATGGACTTGTTTCTTTGCTGATATATCGACAGTGTTAGTGAAGAAGCTATTTTTAAAGCATACCTAGCTAGTTCAAACTACTTTGTAAAACTACAGCAAAACATGCCACTGAGTTTACTGTATTTTAAGATGAATATTTATATAGCTTTATATTCACATCTATGAATATCATATCTTACAATATGTTATGACATTATTTTGAAGTAAAAGATGATATAAAAAAAATATTAAAAAAATTCCATTCACTTTATTAGGACAAATTAAAGTGTTAACATCTGCGTCTAGGGCTGCCAAGTTTCACCAAAAGTTTGGAGTGAGATTTTTTGGCCGAGGGACCCAAAACCGTGTCCTCTCTCCCACCCAGTAATTTTTGCTAGTGTCCTGCAAGTTTACATATCGTTCATAATAAATCAGGAATAAAGACAATTAGCCACTATTAAACCAATAGACGCAGACTATTGGTTAAGTTTTGGCCAATGATTATTATTTTCAGATAGAGGTTGATGAAAGAGCTAAAATAGGTTGATAAAATTGACAGATCAATCGATCGGGCTCTAGTGTGGACTTGTTTCTAAGAAGATTTTTCTGATTCAGGAGATGAACATTTGTGACTAAGAAAGAGAGAGAGAGAGAGGGAGAGAGAGAGAGAGAGAGAATAGCACAATGCACTGTACCAGTCCCTCCACCATGCCCTCTTCTACCTTTTGGAATACTAACTGGATTTGTGAGTACTGAATACTTTTCCCTTTTCTGTGTTGCCTGTGCAAACAAGTGAAACAACCATTACAGTTTTAGGCACGTGTGTGTGTGTGTGTGTGTGTGTGTGTGTGTGTGTGTGTGTGTGTGTGTGTGTGTGTGTGTGTGTCTGTGCGTGAGTGTGAGAGAGAAATTGTGGGCTCATATATGATTCGTGTTTCTAAGTTATAAAGCTGCTATGCATTTGTGATTATAGAACCCAAGTACAGTAAATAAGGAAGATTTAAAAGAGACTTGAAACCAGTTGCTTAGTTCCCCACGACCACTAGGGGGGCCCCAAGAACTCTGTATTTATCTATCTATGCATGTTGCGTTTTTCTTTGTATGTGTGATTCATTTCGTTTTCATTTTCCTTTATTTATTCTCGAAAGATCAATTGAGGGATGATGACCCTCTTTTACAATGACGTCGAGAATTACAGATACACAATATACAATGAGAATAAACAACAAGCTTACAAAGAGACAACAACAATTAAAACATTCAGATCAATTGAATGAAGCAGAACAATAGCCTGATTAAAACAGTTACAAGTGGAGTGGGACTGATTCAAAATAATACATTTAAATTGGTTAACAGTTACGAGTGTATTTATTTTTTATTTGATGTTGTAGGCTGTTCCAGGAGTCAGGGGCACTGTGGCTAAAAGCAGTTTTACCAAGGTCAGACCGGGCATAGGGAACATATAACATAAGCATTTCAGTTGAGCGGGTTTGATATTTGATGTTATATTGAATTGAATTGAATTGAATTGAAAATGTTTTTATTTCGAACAAGTAAATAATAAAAAATTAAAAAGCAATAATAAACAATAAAATAAATGAAACAAGTGGACAGTTATAGTAAAGTCATATTTACACACAATGAAAACCACAAATGAAAATAAACTGTCTCACACTTGCTTTACCTGTTCGAATAGGGCTGAGAAGAAGAAAACTTATTTAATCTCACCCCTTCTCCCTGATATATATATATATATATATATATATATATATATATATATATATATATATATATATAAACAGTCCCCTCCAATAGTATTGGAACAGTGAGGCCAATTCCTTTATTTTTGCTGTAGACTGGAAACATTTGGGTTTGACACCAAACGATGAATATGAGACAATAGCTCAACATTTCAGCTTTCATTTCCAGGTATTCACATCTGGATCTGATACACAACTGAGAAGATATCATTATTTGTAAAGGAACACCACATTTTTAGGCGAGCAGAAGTATTGGAACAGATAGACTTTAAATAAATTAAAGTAAATAAATCATGATATTTTGTCGCAAATACTTTGCTTGCAATAACCGCATCAAGCCTGTGACCCATTGACATCACAAAACGTTTGCATTCTTCTTTTGTGGTGCTTTTCCAGGCTTTCACCGCAGCCTCATTCAGTTGCTGTTTGTGTTAGGGGGTTACTCTCTTAAGTCTCCTCTTTAGCAGGTAAAATGCATGCTCTAAAGGGTTTAAGTCTGGAGATTGACTTGGCCAGTCTAAAACCTTCCACTTATTGCCCCTGATTAACTCCTTTGTTGTTTTTGCAGTGTTCTAGGATCATTATCTTGCTGCATGATGAAGGATCTTCCAATCAGTTTGGTTGCATCTTTCTTTAAATTGGCAGACCGAATGTTTCTGTAGACTTCGGAGTTCATTTTGCTGTTGCCATCATGTGTTACTGTGTTGTGGTCAAGATGAACCTTTACCAAAGTGATGGAAAGGCTAAAGTTTGGAGAAAGAAAGGATCTGCTCATGATCCCAAACATACAAGCTCATCTGTGAAACACGGTGGAGGCATGGCTTCATGGCTTGGGCTTGCATGGCTTCTTCTGGGGCAGGCTCATTATTCTTCATTGATGATGTAACACATGATGGCAACAGCAAAATGAACTCAGAAGTTTACAGAAACATTTTGTCTGACAATTTAAGGAAAGATGCAACCAAACTGATTGGAAGATCCTCCATCATGCAGCAAGATAATGACCCAAAACACAACAAAGGAGTTAATCAGGGGCAAGAAGTGGAAGGCTTTAGACTGGCTAAGTCAATCTCCATACTTAAACCCTATAGAGCATGCATTGTACCTGCTAAAGAGGAGACCGAAGGGAGTAACCCCCTAACACAAACAGCAACTGAAAGAGGCTGGGGTGAAAGCCTGGAAAAGCATCACAAAAGAAGAATGCAAAAGTTTGGTGATGTCAATGGGTCACAG
Source organism: Hyperoplus immaculatus (assembly GCA_949357725.1). Classification (NCBI taxonomy): domain Eukaryota; kingdom Metazoa; phylum Chordata; class Actinopteri; order Uranoscopiformes; family Ammodytidae; genus Hyperoplus; species Hyperoplus immaculatus. Next base: position 36,877,521 of record OX442350.1, read on the forward strand.
GCTCGATGCAGTTATTGCAAGAGAAGGATTTGTGACAAAATATTAAGTCTTATTCACTTTAATTTACTTTAAGTCTATCTGTTCCAATACTTCTGCTCGCCTAAAAATGTGGTGTTCCTTTACAAATAATGATATCTTCTCAGTTGTGTATCAGATCCAGATGTGAATACCTGGAAATGAAAGCTGAAATGTTGAGCTATTGTCTCATATTCATCGTTTGGTGTCAAACCCAAATGTTTCCAGTCTACAGCAAAAATAAAGGAATTGGCCTCACTGTTCCAATACTATTGGAGGGGACTGTTTATATATATATATATATATATATATATATATATATATATATATATATATATATATATATATATATATATATATATATATATATATATATAACTATTGGCTTCCTTATTAGTGATATAATAATAATTGAAAAATAATAATACATATTAATATATATTAGTTTTCAATATGATACAATTTGTTACCAATTGCATATTTATCTAATAATATCGTCGTATTTATCTAATAATATTGTCAAGTAATCTTATAATAATAATAATATCTAATTAAACATTCAATATTATATAAATACCGTCAAATACAAATATACATACATGTAAACATATACACTATGTTAAACTTCATCCCTGTACCATGTGAACATCAATTCTTTGTATTTTATTTTAAACTGGTTAATGTTTGTTATGTTATATTGTGCAAATCTAAATAATCATACAACAAAGCAATACAATGTGAGGGTCTGGATAGTTAAAGGTGTAGTTAGAGATTCTGGAAGACACACGTTTTCAATTTTTGTTGTCAAAATCAGTGAATATCTCTCGGTCACAATCTTCTAAAGACAGGTAGCAGATAACGAGGAGATAGTGACAGATTTGGACAGACAACAAGCATTTTTCTTTTGAATCTCTGACTCCACCTTTTAAACCTGCAGTGTGTAGAATTTTGGGTTTTATTTCCAGGCAGATTTTGTAGAAAGTAATTACATACGTACATTTGATTTAGTGCATAATAGCTGAAAAAAATGTTTTTAATTATTATTTTTTTCCCTTAGAAAGAGTCTCATATATGTCCATATTTCTGCATATTTTGGACCAAGTCTAGTGCCGCCATCTTGAAAGTGTCATAGTTGGAATGTCATCAGGTGCATTGTTTAAAATTTAGAATTGTTCTTGTCCTTGAAGGCCACTGTAGCTTCTGTTATTATTCGAAAGGGGTGGGGTTACCCAGGGAGCGTTGCATTCTAGAACTTTCTAGAACTTACTTGATGATGTCATATTACACACTGCACCTTTAAATAATGTTTTTTTATCAATTAATCTGAGTGAACTGATGTCACGTTCACATCCGCGCTCACTGTGTCACGCATCCACACTCAGAAAGTAATGTTACGGTACTTCACTGGCGCGTCTGTAAAGAGGTAGAAGGAATGCTGCAAATAAGGACATATTCCTCTGCTGCCAAGAAGACAGAATATAATAAGAAGCAAGATAAAGGTAAGTATGCTTTTGCTTTAATGACTAACTACTTAAAGGCCTATGAAGGTGTATTGAATTCTGAGATCCTATGTAGTATAAATGTGCAAAAAAAATTGAAATCGGTTCATCCTAGCCTGAGAAAAGGCAGAAAGAGTGTTTTTTTAACCCTATATTTCTCTTTCTGTGATGTCACGAGAAGGAGAAATATAGGGTTAAAAAAACACTCTTTCTGCCTTTTCTCAGGCTAGGATGAACCGATTTAAAAAAAAAATTGCACATTTATACTACATAGGATCTCAGAATTCAATACACCTTCATATTCAAACCGGTGAAGTAGGTCTTTAAAGGGATATGTGGGTCTGACGAATATGTCACAAATGATGAGCTGTTAGATAACCCTATTTTCACAGTGCACAAACCGGCGGTGGACTCAGTCTGCCTGTTAACTATTTGCGGATGGATGTGGTATTTTTATCATCTGATATTGATGCCTTAACGAGCTGGGTCCGATAAACGAATAGCCTGCGAGCTAAAAAAGCTAACGTTAGTGGGGGCCGGTGACGGCAGCGATCAAGAGGAAAATAGCATTTAGAGAATATCACAATATTTACATTTAACTCAGTTGTACAAAGTGTGTTTTCTTTGACCAAACAAGAGCTGGTTAGTTTTGTACAGTTTGTGTTTTTATTTAATTTCTGTCCAGTTTGAATAAAGTAACTGCCAACGCTTTCAGACTGTGCTGGATAGAAATGTTTGAAATTGCTCTAGTCCGAGCGTCACGGAATAGCTCAAATGATGTCAAAGCACAACCGCTCATGTAATATTTAAATTATATCACCGTCCAGCAGGATAGTACTCTTTCTACTCGCATGCCTGTTCAATCTTTAAGTTCATTTTGCTTCGCTCATTGGTTGTCTGTTTGTTTTCCCTGGTGGAGACGAGACGGTGTGGATCCGGTCCCCCCTCTGGCAGCACCTGATCTTGATTTTTCTCTACTCATTACTCATGACATCTGGGGCGACTGTGTCTCAGTTGGTAGAGCGGGTCGGCTGATTATCAAAGGGTTGGAGGTTCAATCCCCATCCTGCCACTTGTGTCATGGTTGTTGTGTCCTTGGGCAAGACACTTCACCCACCTTGCCTTGTGTGAATGTTCGATGTTCGATAGTTAGCCTTCTATCGGTATATGAATGTGTGTGTGAATGGTAACGTGGGAATGGGAACAGGTCTCCCTTGAAAAAGAGTCTCCGGTCTCAATGGGATTTACCTGTAGAAATAAAGGTTAAAAAAAAAAAAAAAAATCTATGGCAGTATGTCCGTCCTGGGAGAGGGATCCCTTACTCTGTCGACTCTCCCTAAGGTTTCTCAATTTGTTCAATTCCGATGAAGGGTTTTTTGCTGTGAGTTTTTTCTCAGCCGAGCTAAGGGTGTAAGTGCAGGGTGTTGTACTGTATGGAATGTAAAGCCCACAGAGGCAAATGTCTATTTGTGATATTGGGCTATACAAATAAAAATTATTAGATTTTATTTGATTTATAATAATACTTAGACCTCACTAGAATGATTAATGTGACAAAAGTTGTCCACCACTGTCCTCCTCAAACCCCCTGAGGCTGACTCCACATGGGCTTGAGTGGTGTCTCATCAGCTGTCTGAAATCAGTCAAACTTTATTTGTACAGCACTTTTCATACAAGCAAATGTAACACTTGCCCTGCGTTCCAATCCCCATACTTCCCTACTATTTATTATGCCAGAAAAAGATTTAGGATGTCCCAATACATGCACGTCAATTGTAGTATGCTGAAAATACATAAATGCCCCATTAACTCCAATAGCATTTTGGAGTATTCATCTTTATTCCTGACATTTCTCAACATAATGAAAAAAAACTTCCTTATCTGATTTTTTTTTCTCTCCCGTGGCCCTAAAACGATAGTTACGTATGTAACTACGGTTCTATGAGTTCCGGATGACCGCCAGAGGCGGTGCTTATAGCACTGGATATTCCATTGCGCGCATGCGCAGGTCGAGATCTTTATACCAACAAAGTCACCTGTGACACCCGGGTGACTCCAGGAATGTCTATATATTCCGGAAGTCACCAGAGGTTCTGTTCCACTGGATCTTCTCGCGGTGTCTGAGAAGTCTGAGTGACAGAGAACTCTGGCGGTCATCCGGAACTCATAGAACCGTAGTTACATACGTAACTATCGTTCTATTTCGTTCCTACTGACCGCCAGAGGCGGTGCTTATAGCACTGGATGACTTATACCAAAACGGTCACGAAGAGTACTCATCAATTAAGGGCTTGCAGCCATCAACAAGACAGCTGTCATTCCACCGGATGAGGTGCAGCAACATTTACTCTGTAGAGCCGCGCAACGTACATGATGAAGACCATGTAGCCGTGGCGCAAATGTCCTGCCGTGAAATCCGCTTCAAGGCAGCCCATGATGTAGCCATACTCCTGGTAGAGTGGCACTCAACGGCCAAGGCATGGGGAGCCCCTGTGCTCTATATGCATACAAGACCCCATCCACAAGTCAGTGGGAGTGTCTCTGTTTGGACAGGGCAGCCCCCTCCCTGCGGCTCCCATAGCAGACAAAAAGGTATTTGTCTTACGCAAGCTGGTTGTTGCCACAACCTATGCCCTAAGCGCCCGCACCGGGCACAGTAGGTCTGACATTCTTTCTGCACCCCCTGGTGCCCAGGGGATTGAAAGCAGCCAACTCGATCGATTGGTTTACATGGTGGGGAGACAATCGTTTGGATAGGAAGGATGGAGTTGGCGAGAGCACCACTCCTGACCCTTCTACATGCCAGCGCAAGCACGCCTGGCTTACTGACAAGGCATGGAGTTCACCGACCGATTGCAGTCGCAATGGCAAGGAGGAATGCCGTCTTCATCGACAGCCGCGTCAGGTCTGCCTGACTCAGCGGCCCAAATGGGGGTAGTCCTAAGGCCCTCAGGACTACTTGTAAGTCCCATGATGGTGCCCTCAGGGGTCATGGTGGCTGAATGAAGCCTCTGGCCTGACTAGGTAGTGGGACCCTACCGTCTGGTTGTCCACCCCTGCATGTGCGGCCGATATCGCAGCCACATAGACGCACAGGGTGGAAGCAGCTGTCCTGCTGCCCAACACAGACTGCAGAACGTGTAGTATCACTACCACTGACAAGTCCATGGGACTTCGCCCTGTGCCATGCACCACTGTGAAAACAACTTCCACCTGTCTGCATAGCGCCATGTAGTGGCGAGTGCCCCTGAAGTTAAAACGGTATGGACCTCTGACTGGTCGCAATACGTCAACAGTGGGTCCTGGCTACCAGGAGCCCCACGCACAGCTGCAGGCGCCCCGAGTTCGGGTGCCACATGTGTCCGCCTACCTGAGACAGAAGGTCCTGTCTCCCTGGAAGGCACCAAGGCTCTCCTTGAGGAGTTTAGTAACGCTGGGATCCATGGCCTTCCTGGCCAATGTGGAGCCACCAAACGTAGGCTGTAACTGCAATGCTGGACCCCATCCAGTGTTGTCAGTAACAAAAGCTACACACATAGTGTGTGGCACGGCTCATCCACTGGCAAGCAATAAGTAAGCTATGCACGCAAGGCTTAGGTGAGAGCCCACGCTGGTGGGACACAGCTCAATACACAGTGAAAGCGACTTCTGACCCGAAGCCGCCCACTTGACGAGCAAATTAGCAGCCTATGCAACCGCTCTAGGCGACAATGCTACAAATACTGTGGCGGTGGCTTGGCTCACCCCAAGCCACTCGCTGTCGATTAAATCAAAGTAAGCAACCGGTCTAGGCGAACTTAGCACCCGATCACAGTGCAACAATGCTAGAAAGACAATACATTCGAGCATACAATTAGCAACCGGGCTTAGTGAAAAACACACAAGCAACGGTGCGAAGGAAATGCACAAAGCAGGATGACTGGCCAAGCACTAGCCAGAGCATCCTGCCTTAGGGGACTGGTCCTCTCCATCTAGGAGAACCCAGGGGGACAGTGGGTCATCTCTTCGGAAGCAAAGAGATATGCCACTGCCCTGCCATACTTGTCCCAATCATGCCCACCACCTCCGGATGGAGTCTCCACCCCCGGGGGTGGCCCTTTCTATCGCTGTGTTCCGGACACCTGGAACTTGGACAGCTTGGATAATGATAATTAGAATATGCTGAGGTCAGCATACTTATCAGTCGAAGGAAGAGGCTGTACTCCAGCAGCCTCCATTGCATGGAGTGCTGTAGTAGCTGCTGAACGGTAGCTACGCGCTATGGAGAAAGGCAGGCTCGCATGGCCGCCGACTCGAGCACCAGCTGAGCTGTAATGGTGGCAGGGATGCTGCCGCACACTGTATAATATCCGCAGAGCCAGGGACGGCCCAAACGGAGGAACCCTGAACCGGTACACCCTGCCCAGAAATGCAAAGGGGAGGACCACCTGTGACATTGGGCAGTAGGGACTTGAAAGTAGCATCTTTCAGGGCTATGACACAACCCAGTCCGCCTGAGCGATAGACTGGAGGACCCCTGCAACACGCAGCATGGGGAAAGGAAGCATCGTGAGGCATTGATTCCGCCGTCTAGTCCAGAACGGGGCGACCCCGCCCCACCTCCTGGTACCTGAACTTCGGTTGAGTAGAACCTACCGAGCATCGAGTAGCACCCCCAAGGACTCTGGGGGAGGGCGGAGGCTGGACGCCGACCTCCTGGCGCCTGAAATGCAGCTGTAGCGCAGTGTACGGCGCTGTACAGAATGTGCTGAGAAGCACTGGCCCCTTGATTGTCCACCTGAACGTGGTCGAAGCTATTGGCACGGGGTACCACAGAGGTTCCCGGCCTGGAATCAGGCAGAGGTACACGTCGCAGCGTGTAACTACTGTTTAGCCTGGTCAACCTGAACACTTCGCACCTGGCCTGAAGAGCAGCTGGCCGAACGCCTGGCCTGGGATCACTGGAAGAGAACGGAGGTCTGTCGACACACCTCCGACTGGGACGACTGCGCCAGCCAACCCTGGCGGCGCGCCTAGCCCTTTCCCTTGTGAAGCGCCCTTGGGTACCTTGAAAGGCGCTATATAAATTCAAATTATTATATTATTAGCTCCCTAAGTCGTAATGCAAACCAGATGCGTAACTCCTAGTAAGGAGGTCGCCTGAAATCCGGCACTGGGGCCGAGGGCAGCGCACATCGGCTCTCAGAGCCTCGCGGAGGATTGAGGGCCTGCCGAAAGAAGGCATTCGTGGGTGCAGATGAAACCAGAGCTTCATCTAACCCCATACTTGCGAGACGGACACTGACCCTCTAGCGGAGCTGCCCACCTGTAAGAGGTTACAGGACCTGGTTGGAGGCTAGTAGAAGAGCCTCTACCTAGCAACCTAAGTGCCTGAGACATGAAACTACAGTTCATGCATGAGTTATCTGACAGCGCTTCCCTCAGGTGCTCAACCCTGAGACCTGCAGGGCACTTGTCATGGCCATTCCCCACTGTATGGAGGCCATGAAGGCGTAAGCTGCCCACTGTCGAGCCAACTAAATATGCATCTGACTAAGGTATGCAACCGGGCTTCAGGCGAGAACAACCGAGCCGCGGCGCGACACCGCCAGAATAATACAGCGGCGGTGCAAAACTATAGCGCCCACTGGCGAGCAAACTACAGTAGCCTGCACAGACGACAACCGTGTGTACAGCTAAAATAACACAGTGAAGGCGACTCTTGGAAACCCAAGACGCTCCCTGGCGAGCAACCAACGTATGCAACCGGGCTTTAGGCGAGAGCAACCGAGCCTCGGTGCGACACCCATGGACATATAAGAAGGGCGATACCGTTAGAATAATACAGTGGCGGCGTACAACTACGCCCACTGGTGAGCAAGTTACAGTAACATGCTAGAATTTAGCCAAAAGTCGAGCCAGCTAAAATATGCATCCGACTAAGGCATGCAACCGGGCCTCAGGCGAGAGCAACCGAGCCACGGTGCGACACCGCTAGAATAGCACAATGGCAGTGTAACCCTGCCGCCCACTGGCGAGCAAGTTACAGTAGGCTAGGCAATCGAGCTCTAGGCGAGAGCACACCCAAGCAACGACGCGACCTGTCGAGCCAATTAAAATATGTAATCCGAATAAGGTATGCAACCGGGCTTCAAGCGAGAGCAACCGAACCACGGTGCGACACCGCTAGAATAACACAGTGGCGGTGTAAACTATGCCGCCCAATGGCGAGAAAGTTACAGTAGGCTAGGCAATCGAGCTTACGAGAGCGCACCCACACAGTTCAATTGAATTCAGTTTACTTAAGAAGGGGACAGTGCAAATCGATAAACCACATGATCATACATGGGTTAAAAAATGCTAGAATAGCCAAATGCTATTCTCCATCTGCAGTCCCCTGGCAGTGTCAGCGGCTCTTGGTGACGGCAACGACGTTCACTGGTGAGCAAATTAAGTAGCCTATGCAGTCAGGCTAAGGCGTGAGCTACCGTGCAACACGGCTATAATAACACAGCGGCACAGACACGACACCCGTGCCGTGAAACTAAGCTGCCAACTGGCGACACACTACAGCAGCCTACACACGAGCAACAGTGTGACACGGCTAAAATAACACGGTGAAGGCGATTTAGGAAACTAATTCGTCCACCGGCGAGCAATACAGCAGCATACAGTGTATAACAGCATACTAGTGTGTGGCACGGCTCACCCACTGGTACGAGCAAATTAAGTAGCCTATGCAACCGCTCTAGGCTACTCACAATGCTACAAAGTACTGTGGCGGCGGCTTGGTACCCCCAAGCCGCTCGCTGTCGATTAAATCAAAGTAAGCAACCGGTCGGGGCGAACGTAGCACCCGATCAACAGTGCAACAATGCTAGAAAGACAATACCTTCGAGCATACAATTAGCCACCGGGCTTAGCGAAACACACAAGCAACGGTGCGAACGAAAGAATAACACGGCGACTGTGAACCCAGCCGCCGCCTGATCTAATCAAAGCAAGGTGGAAAGGTGATATTAGCTTCCGCGGTAGCCTCGGGCTACGCGTAGCCTTCACACTTTACTCACCCCTACCGGCCGCAGCCAAGTCGAACGAATTGCAAGTCGCAGCCCTTGGTGGTCGAAGTCAAATCGAAGCACCAACCTTTAGGTACGAGCTACTTGCGACAAGCTAATGGTATATTAGCACACAACAATGTGTGCGACCTGCTTCCGCGTGAATATAGAAGGAACAGAACCTCTGGTGACTTCCGGAATATATAGACATTCCTGGAGTCACCCGGGTGTCACAGGTGACTTTGTTGGTATAAAGATCTCGACCTGCGCATGCGCGCAATGGAATATCCAGTGCTATAAGCACCGCCTCTGGCGGTCAGTAGGAACGAAATAGAACTCTTCTGTACTTTAGTATGTAGTGTAGTAAAAAGACTAAAACTCTTCTGTACTTTAGTATGTAGTGTAGTAAAAAGACTAAAACTCTTCTGTACTTTAGTATGTAGTGTAGTAAAAAGACTAAAACTCTTCTGTACTTTAGTATGTAGTGTAGTAAAAAGACTAAAACTCTTCTGTACTTTAGTATGTAGTGTAGTGAAAAGACTAAAACTCTTCTGTACTTTAGTATGTAGTGTAGTAAAAAGACTAAAACTCTTCTGTACTTTAGTATGTAGTGTAGTGAAAAGACTAAAACTCTTCTGTACTTTAGTATGTAGTGTAGTGAAAAGACTAAAACTCTTCTGTACTTTAGTATGTAGTGTAGTGAAAAGACTAAAACTCTTCTGTACTTTAGTATGTAGTGTAGTAAAAAGACTAAAACTCTTCTGTACTTTAGTATGTAGTGTAGTGAAAAGACTAAAACTCTTCTGTACTTTAGTATGTAGTGTAGTAAAAAGACTAAAACTCTTCTGTACTTTAGTATGTAGTGTAGTGAAAAGACTAAAACTCTTCTGTACTTTAGTATGTAGTGTAGTGAAAAGACTAAAACTCTTCTGTACTTTAGTATGTAGTGTAGTGAAAAGACTAAAACTCTTCTGTACTTTAGTATGTAGTGTAGTAAAAAGACTAAAACTCTTCTGTACTTTAGTATGTAGTGTAGTGAAAAGACTAAAACTCTTCTGTACTTTAGTATGTAGTGTAGTAAAAAGACTAAAACTCTTCTGTACTTTAGTATGTAGTGTAGTGAAAAGACTAAAACTCTTCTGTACTTTAGTATGTAGTGTAGTAAAAAGACTAAAACTCTTCTGTACTTTAGTATGTAGTGTAGTGAAAAGACTAAAACTCTTCTGTACTTTAGTATGTAGTGTAGTAAAAAGACTAAAACTCTTCTGTACTTTAGTATGTAGTGTAGTGAAAAGACTAAAACTCTTCTGTACTTTAGTATGTAGTGTAGTGAAAAGAAAGAGTGTGTGATTTGGAGCGCAGGGTTAAGTCTTCTCACAGCTGTGAAGAACACTGCAGAGATAACAGGAGGGGGAGGGATGGAGTTGTCAGCCAGGAGACTATAGACTGGGATCCACAGGAGGGCTGAGTAGAGAGAGACACACACAGACAGACACACACACACACTCTCCACAGGAGGGCTAAGTCGGGCCATTACAGTAGGATGTTAGGAGGACGGAGGGGCAGTGGAGACAATAGAAAAGCCAAGTAACGAGCAGCAGCCGATGTTTCAAAATCTAATGAGAAACAGATTGAGTTTAGTTTACTGACCCATGTTGCATTCAGCTCCTCTGTTGTTCTGAAACCAGTGATGTTCTCCAAACCACTCTCATGCTTTAGTTTATATTCCAGCTTCCTCCTCTACTTTTTTCTCTACTACATCTGATCATAAACATAGTCTAGTTAGGATGCAGTATGCTACACTTGGGAGATCATTTTACTTATTTATTTCATCATAACATTGCGCACTGATCATCAGTGGTTGTTTTCATATAGAGGCTCCGTTGATGTGACGTCACTTCAGGTGCGCACTGGATTGTGGGTCAAAATTGACCAAACAGCATGCGGTTTTCGACATTAAAAATCTCTGTCGAGTGTAGTAGACATCGGGGTATTTCTATCCACATAAATCGGGACATCCTAAATCTTTTTTCTACCAAACTAAACAGTAGATAGTATGGGGACTGGAACACAGGGTTTGCATTACATTTGGTTCTAAGAAAAGTGCTATACAAATACATTTTGTAAAGTGTAGAGAAAACTCCACTCAGGCTCATGTGGTGTCAGTCCAGGGGGGGGGGGATAAGGCCTAAAGCCTGAACTGTCCAGCTTTGTGAAGGGCTTAACTGCATGATCAGCATGAGTTTGAGGCTTAAAAGGTGGATTCAGTGATTCTGGAGAACGCTTGTTGCCAAAATCAGTGAATATCTCCTCACAATCCACTTACCTGTGTGTACTGTGTGCGCTGAATAAAAATCTGGTGTTAATACAAGGCCAGGGCACTGTAATCGGACATGTTGCTAGCTACTTTAGGCACACTTTTCTTTTTTTTTTTTTACAATTCCTTAGTTCACATACCAGTTTACAGCGCCTAGGCTATTTATTGACAACACATTTTTCTATTCAGCGCACACACAGCACACAGGAAAGTTATAGGGAGGAGATGTTCTCTGATTTTGACAACAAGCATTCCCCAGAATCGCTGACTCCACCTACCTTGTTCCTGTCCTAAAGTAACTTCAACTTATCTTGTTGTTATGTCTAATGCACTTTCAGTTGGCACTCCTAATGTTGATGTATAGGTGACTGTACAATGACATATAAAGAAGATATCTCATCTTATCTTATTTAATTTGCCACATCTCACAGGCTCGTTTGGGAGTTGAGTATGCCATTATCTAGCTGCTGAATCGCATCTACGCTTGATTGATTGATTCAATTTATTTTAGACATATCAAAATGACAAAACATAATGAAATGGATGAAAATACAAAAAATTATGTTCAAATTATTTCACAAAAAAATAAAATAAAAATAAATAGATTACATATTGAATGTATATGCCTGAAAAGGAGCTGGAAGAAGTATACATTTTTTTAATCCTACCCCTTTTTCAAAGCTCAATAATTCATATTTATTATATTAGCTTCCTGTGTTCCTTATAGTCTCTGATGCAATCTATACAATTTGCTATATTATTACGCTCACTTGGACAAACAGTTTTTTGGACTTCTCAGGTCCTTCTGATGATTCTACTTTAGTTTGGCAAGATGGCTTTTGAATTGAAAAAGAGAACTGTTAATTTGTTGTTTTAAAACAATTAGACATTGATTTTACCTGTACTAGAATCAAAAATTGGATTTCAACAATGATCAGTCGCTGAAACGATGTTATTATTTTAAAAAAAATTTAAACTTTATTTCATTTCATTTTTTATTTTATTTCAGACATATACAAAACTAAATGAAAAGCACAAAAATACAACAAACAAAATTTATGTTTAAAAGACTTCACAAAAAGAAAGAAAAAGAAAACAAATGATCTGTATTGATGTGACATGCCCGAAAAGGAGCAGGAAGAAGTATACACTTATTTAATCCTACCCCTTTCATATGAATCATCAGCTTTCACGTACACAAGTCAGAATAAATCAAAATCAACAAAATCTTAACATGTATCAAACCTAACAATAATAATGTACAAAATGTGAAAAGTCGACCATAGCAAGAAAAAGACAATAAAAACAGTAAATAACTGTACGCAAACTAAAATAAACAGTTATTTGGAATAATGAGGCAGCAGGAGGTGCAGCCTAAAAAGTTAAATTGAGAGATTGTTACCTTTTTTAAGCAAAAAACCTTTCACCAAAAATATGATAATCCTCCTTATCTCTTACCCCTCTGTTTCACTGTCACCCCCAAATTCAACTAGATGCGTGTTTGATTTCACTACAGTCATTGTGTGTGTTTCCACTGGCACCTCTGCGTCAATTCAGCATAAAACAGAGAGACAGGACGTCAGACACCGAATCAACATTAACACATCCAGTAAAGGGGGGTTCTTGTGGTGTAGTGGTTAGATCCCCCCCCCCCGCCCCTCCCCCATACAGGCTCAGTACTCTTCACAGCAGACCCGGGTTACAATCCAGCCTGGGTCGTTCTCTGCATTTCTTTCCCATCTTTGCCCCATTTCAACTTTGTCTCTCCAAATCTGTTTTATAAAGAAAAAATTCCAAAAAAATAATCTTAAAAAAGAAAATCTGGTAAAACATCAGAATTACCCCCCCCCCCCCCCCATTGTTGACGTTAGATTCAGGTAACTACAGCAACCAAACGTCATAATGTGCGAACTTCGAAGCCTGGAGTCAACTGATTTGAATTTTTTTAAGATTCTGAACCAATGGACAAGGAGAAGCTCATCAAGGATATCGAGAATACCTACAAAGGAGCAGGCACAACTACGCTTCGGCGCCGTGCACAACTTCAAAGGCTCCGTTACGCTCACGCAGATCACCAACCTTCACTGGGGGGAACTTGAGAGGCACGTTATCATCCCCACTGAAAATCAATGGAAACATCCTCTCAGTGAAAGTGTGTGTGATGGTGTGTATATGTGTGTTAGTATCAGGATCAGAGAACGAGAGTTTTCCTTTTTTCCAGTCCAGATTCACTCTGATCTTCTGGAACTTCTTCTGCACTTTGATAACAGTGTCTGGAACTAGTGGTGACCGTGCTGAGTATTCACCTTTATTGAACCCTAGTCCCCAGAATCCAGACCATTCGCGTCCCTTCCTCTCGGCGGACTCTGCTAAAACACCCAGAAACCAGCTTGTATTGTCTCCAACCTGGACGTCCCAGCTGTGAGTCCCTGAGTTGAAGCCCTCAGAGCTCAGGACAGCATTGAATATATCAAACCTCTCTGGATTATCAGGAAGCTTCTGTTTCAGTTGTTCTTGTCGTCTCACGCTGGTCAGATCTTCAGACAGGACAAGTTTTGGATGAGCAGTGTTTGGGTCCAGAACCAGAGGAGTGTAGGAGACCATGTCCTTCATCTTATTCCAGATGTTGAAGGTCAGGTTGCCCAGGTGTTTGGCCTCGTCTATCAGAGCTCCTGAGAGCAGCTGTGGATCATCTAGCGGAAGAGTCAAGCACTGCTGGACTCTGTCCACTGCAGCCTTGTAGTTGTTCAGGAATAAGCCGTCTGCCAGCTGCTCCTCTGTGGCTCTCACTGTGTCTGAAAGAGCTGCTAAATCTCTCTTCAGAGCCTCCATCTTCTCCTTCATCATCTGTCTCTTCTGCTCCTCTTCCTCCCTCAGTGCAGCCAACCTGGCTTTCTCCTCGTCTTCTAGAAACTGGTGAAGCTTCTTAAACTGATCCTTAATCTGCGTCTCTGTGTGTTGGGCCTGGAGCTTTATGTGATTTGTTGTTTGACAACACCTCCCTTTAACTTGTACAGAAAGATTTATCTTCTGCTTTAAGGGCTCCAGAGTTTCCTGAAGTTCCTTCCTGTGCTGTTGTTCAGCTTCATCAATGGGTCTGAATCTGTGGTCCCTGTGTTCATCTGAATCTATGCAGATAAAACAAATTGGCTGCTGATGGTCCAGACAAAAGATTGTGAGTGTCTGAGAGTGCAGAGGGCAGAGAGCCTCTGAAGCTTTCTGATCTCTCTCCAGTAAGAAGGCCTCACACAGGTTCTTTAACACCAGGTTACAAGGTGGTTCTTTGGTTGAAGAATTTGTCTTACAAACTGGACACTGACGTTCTTGTTTCACTCTCCACCAGTTAGTCAGACATTCTTTACAGAAGCTGTGGCCACATGGCAGAAGAACAGGATCTCTGAAGACTTCATGACAGACCGGACAGCTGAGATTCTCCTCTGATCTGGAAGCCATTTTGTCTGTGCAGCTGAAAACAGAGCAGACAGAAATGTTCAAGGTTTATTTAGTATCATTCAATAGATGTTTGCACATGAAAGGAATTAAATTTGTGACTCAGGTCCAGCAGCGTACCATAGTGACAGATTTAAAGTAACAGTAAGAATAAATAAATTACAAACTAGAATAACAGGAGGGTGTTAGCAGTAAAACTAGTGGTGGCTGGTATTACGTCTACAGTGCCCACCATCTCTACCATTGTGTCTTTGAGCAAGACACTTAACCCATAACTGCTCCAGGGGCGCTGTACTATGGCTGACCCTGCGCTCTGACCCCCTCTGGAGTGTGGGAACTTTAGAGGGGATATGCGGAAAGACAAATTTCAATGTAAGCATTGACTAATTAAGTAGCTTAACAGAGTTCATGAGCCTCACAGCCTCTGGGAAGAAGCTCTGAGCCTTCATGAAAGCTCAGTCAGTTGTGGCTCCACTAGCCCCTCTAGTAACTTCTATGATTTTCACTTTAAGTCATGTTTAAGTTTCTGATGATGATTACGGAAGGTTAATTTAAATGAGTTACTGAGAAGGGTTGGGATTAAAGAAGTGCTAACTTCTTAATCAAATCAAAATCAAATCAGTTGTATTTGTATCGCCCAATATCACAAATAGACATTTGCCTCAGTGGGCTTTACATTCCATACAGTACGACACCCTGCCCTTACACCCTTAGCTCGGCTGAGAAAAAACTCCCAGTAAAAAAACCTTTAACAGGATTAAAAAATTGAGAAACCTCAGGGAGAGTCGACAAAGTAAGGGATCCCTCTCCCAGGACGGACATGCTGTAATAGATGTCGTAAGTAGAGAGTCAATCATTGACCAGATGTTTACATGGTAGTACTACATTTCTTTCCACTCTTATACGAGTTATAAAGTTAGAAGACAACATGAACGGTGTCTCCACGGCACCATCACTGTGATCAGCGGAGAGTGACGTGCAGGTCTAAAATATAGCCTAACACTCGCCAATTTAGTCTAAGCGATTAGTAAGTTATTGAGACCGCCGGCCACTTTGTCTGGGGAAAGATTTGTGCTCTGCCGGTTTTTCTAGCCAAATAAACGTGTGTAGCTTCTATGCCAGGGCAGGGACACGGCTCTCTCTACATTAAAAAACACTATCCATAGTTCAGCGCGCAGCGGTTAAGTTACTGTTCAACAAAAGGAGCATTAAGGCTACGGCTTCACAGTAAAAGCATTTCACTGGCTAAACATTAATAGCATTTCACTGGACACACGTGAGTTGACTTTTATTTTGAAGTACACCTAACAGGAAGGTATCCGCTCACGAAGCCCCTTCACTATCATCAAGTCTTCTGTTTTTACGAGTTCAATGCGGTGAAATAAGAGGACAGAAAGCTTGTCTTTTACAATATTTGTAACCCCAACCTTACACCAACCGCTTTATGAACGTTAGTGGCATTAATTTTCGGTTACAGTAAGGTTTTATGCATCAAATTGTACCGGAAGAGCTATCTACTAGGCTGTGTCACCGCTGACTATTGGCTTGGCATGGCTGCTGCACTGCTACTACAGCGATTTCGACCCGTTTCCTCTGAAAACATGTGCACGGGTGAAGATGTCAGATAAATTTTGTCTGAACGGGGTTTTTTTTTTAAACCAAAAACTGGAAAACTGTCACGTTTTCACAGTGTAAAGTGCCCCTTAGTTTATATTCCAGCTTCCTCCTCTACTTTTTTCTCTACTACATCTGATCATAAACATAGTCTAGTTAGGATGCAGTATGCTACACTTGGGAGATCATTTTACTTATTTATTTCATCATAACATTGCGCACTGATCTTGTCTCTTGCTTTTATATCCGTCTCATCAGTGGTTGTTTTCATATAGAGGCTCCGTTGATGTGACGTCACTTCAGGTGCGCACTGGATTGTGGGTCAAAATTGACCAAACAGCATGCGGTTTTCGACATTAAAAATCTCTGTCGAGTGTAGTAGACATCGGGGTATTTCTATCCACATAAATCGGGACATCCTAAATCTTTTTTCTACCAAACTAAACAGTAGATAGTATGGGGACTGGAACACAGGGTTTGCGTTACATTTGGTTCTAAGGGGCACTTTACACTGTGAAAACGTGACAGTTTTCCAGTTTTTGGTTTAAAAAAAAACCCCGTTCAGACAAAATTTATCTGACATCTTCACCCGTGCACATGTTTTCAGAGGAAACGGGCCGAAATCGCTGTAGTAGCAGTGTAGCAGCCATGCCAAGCCAATAGTCAGCGGTGACACAGCCTAGTAGATAGCTCTTCCGGTACAATTTGATGCATAAAACCTTACTGTAACCGAAAATTAATGCCACTAACGTTCATAAAGCGGTTGGTGTAAGGTTGGGGTTACAAATATTGTAAAAGACAAGCTTTCTGTCCTCTTATTTCACCGCATTGAACTCGTAAAAACAGAAGACTTGCTGACAGTGAAGGGGCTTCGTGAGTGGATACCTTCCTGTTAGGCGTACTTCAAAATAAAAGTCAACTCACGTGTGTCCAGTGAAATGCTATTAATGTTTAGCCAGTGAAATGCTTTTACTGTGAAGCCGTAGCCTTAATGCTCCTTTTGTTGAACAGTACCTTAACCGCTGCGCGCTGAACTATGGATAGTGTTTTTTAATGTAGAGAGAGCCGTGTCCCTGCCCTGGCATAGAAGCTACACACGTTTATTTGGCTAGAAAAACCGGCAGAGCACAAATCTTTCCCCAGACAAAGTGGCCGGCGGTCTCAATAACTTACTAATCGCTTAGACTAAATTGGCGAGTGTTAGGCTATATTTTAGCCCTGCACGTCACTCTCCGCTGATCACAGTGATGGTGCCGTGGAGACACCGTTCATGTTGTCTTCTAACTTTATAACTCGCTTGTGTTGTGGATATTTTGACAGCAAGTTATAGACTACGCATGTGTGAGGGTGGAGCCGTGACGTCAGCGTTATCAGGGGAAATGGTTTCGGTGTTTACAGGAAACCAAAACCGTTAAGTTTTCCAAAAAATCCTCCCTGGGAGGTGATCTCAAAAACCTGCGGTTTCATGCCTGCGTTTGCTGTTTTCCTGTAAATGATATAGTGCAAACGCGGGAATTTTTCCGCGTTTGCACCGTTTCGTGTTGTCGTGTAAAGTGCCCCTAAGAAAAGTGCTATACAAATACATTTTGTAAAGTGTAGAGAAAACTCCACTCAGGCTCATGTGGTGCCAGTCCAGGGGGGGGGGATAAGGCCTAAAGCCTGAACTGTCCAGCTTTGTGAAGGGCTTAACTGCATGATCAGCATGAGTTTGAGGCTTAAAAGGTGGATTCAGTGATTCTGGAGAACGCTTGTTGCCAAAATCAGTGAATATCTCCTCACAATCCACTTACTTGCGTGTACTGTGTGCGCTGAATAAAAATCTGGTGTTAATACAAGGCCAGGGCACTGTAATCGGACATGTTGCTAGCTACTTTAGGCACACTTTTCTTTTTTTTTTTTTTTTTACAATTCCTTAGTTCACATACCAGTTTACAGCGCCTAGGCTGTTTATTGACAACACATTTTTCTATTCAGCGCACACACAGCACACAGGAAAGTTATAGGGAGGAGATGTTCTCTGATTTTGACAACAAGCATTCCCCAGAATCGCTGACTCCACCTACCTTGTTCCTGTCCTAAAGTAACTTCCACTTTCAGTTGGCACTCCTAATGTTGTTGTATAGGTGACTGTACAATGACATATAAAGAAGATATCTCATCTTATCTTATTTAATTTGCCACATCTCACAGGCTTGTTTGGGAGTTGAGTATGCCATTATCTAGCTGCTGAATCGCATCTACGCTTGATTGATTGATTCAATTTATTTTAGACATATCAACATTAGAAAACATAATGAAATAGATGAAAATACAAAAAATTATGTTCAAATTATTTCACAAAAAAATGTAATAAAAATAAATAGATTACATATTGAATGTATATGCCTGAAAAGGAGCTGGAAGAAGTATACATTTTTTTAATCCTACCCCTTTTTCAAAGCTCAATAATTCATATTTATTATATTAGCTTCCTGTGTTCCTTATAGTCTCTTATGCAATCTATACAATTTGCTATATTATTACGCTCACTTGGACAAACAGTTTTTTGGACTTCTCAGGTCCTTCTGATGATTCTACTTTAGTTTGGCAAGATGGCTTTTGAATTGAAAAAGAGAACTGTTTAAACTGTTAATTTGTTGTTTTAAAACAAATAAAAAATTATATATATGTCATTAGACTTTGATTTTACTAGAATCAAAAATTGGATTTCAACAATGATCAGTCGCTGAAACTATGTTATTATTAAAAAAAAATGTTTAAACTTTATTTGAATAATTTCATTTTTTTATTTCAGACATATCAAAAACAATACAAAACTAAATGAAAAGCACAAAAATACAACAAACAAAATTTATGTTTAAAAGACTTCACAAAAAGAAAAAAAAGAAAACAAATGATCTGTATTGATGTGACATGCCCAAAAAGGAGCAGGAAGAAGTATACACTTATTTAATCCTACCCCTTTCATATGAATCATCAGCTTTCACGTACATAAGTCAGAATAAATCAAAGTCAACAAAATCTTAACATGTATCAAACCTAACAATACTAATGTACAAAATGTGAAAAGTCGACCATAGCAAGAAAAAGACAATAAAAACAGTAAATAACTGTACGCAAACTAAAATAAACAGTTATTTGGAATAATGAGGCAGCAGGAGGTGCAGCCTAAAAAGTTAAATTGAGAGATTGTTACCTTTTTTAAGCAAAAAACTTTCACCAAAAATATGATAATCCTCCTTATCTATTACTCCTCTGTTTCACTGTCACCCCCACATTCAACTAGATGCGTGCTTGATTTCACTACAGTCATTGTGTGTGTTTCCACTGGCACCTCTGCGTCAATTCAGCATAAAACAGAGAGACAGGAACTCAGACACCGAATCATCATTAACACATCCAGTAAAGGGGGATGCTTGTGGTGTAGTGGTTAGATCCCCCCCCTCCCCCATACAGGCTCAGTACTCTTCACAGCAGACCCGGGTTACAATCCAGCCTGGGTCGTTCTCTGCATTTCTTTCCCATCTTTGCCCCATTTCAACTTTGTCTCTCCAAATCTGTTTTATAAAGAAAAAAATCCCAAAAAATAATCTTAAAAAAGAAAATCTGGTAAAACATCAGAATTACCCCCCCCCCCCCCCATTGTTGACGTTAGATTCAGGTAACTACAGCAACCAAACGTCATAATGTGCGAACTTCGAAGCCTGGAGTCAACTGATTTGAATTTTTTTAAGATTCTGAACCAATGGACAAGGAGAAGCTCATCAAGGATATCGAGAATACCTACAAAGGAGCAGGCACAGCTACGCTTCGGCGCCGTGCACGCACAACTTCAAAGGCTCCGTTACGCTCACGCAGATCACCAACCTTCACTGGGGGGAACTTGAGAGGCACGTTATCATCCCCACTGAAAATCAATGGAAACATCCTCTCAGTGAAAGTGTGTGTGAAGGTGTGTATGTGTGTGTTAGTATCAGGATCAGAGAACGAAAGTTTTCCTTTTTTCCAGTCCAGATTCACTCTGATCTTCTGGAACTTCTTCTGCACTTTGATAACAGTGTCTGGACCTAGTGGTGACCGTGCAGTATATTCACCTTTATTGAACCCTAGTCCCCAGAATCCAGACCATTCGCGTCCCTTCGTCTCGGCAGACTCTACTAAAACACCCAGAAACCAGCTTGTATTGTCTCCAACCAGGACGTCCCAGCTGTGAGTCCCTGAGTTGAAGCCCTCAGAGCTCAGGACAGAGACCTCCTTATCAAACCTCTCTGGATTATCAGAAAGCTTCTGTTTCAGTTGTTCTTGTCGTGTCACGCTGGTCAAATCTTCAGACAGTTTGAGCCATGGATGAGCAGTGTTTGGGTCCAGAACCAGAGGAGTGTAGGAGACCATGTCCTTCATCGTGTTCCAGATGTTGAAGGTCAGGTTGCCCAGGTGTTTGGCCTCGTCTATCAGAGCTCCTGAGAGCAGCTGTGGATCATCTAGTGGAAGAGTCAAGCACTGCTGGACTCTTTCCACTGCAGCCTTGCAGTTGAGCAGGAATAAGACGTCTGCCAGCTGCTCCTTTGTGGCTCTGACTGTGTCTTTAAGAGCTGTTATCTCTCTGCTCAGAGCCTCAATCTTCTCCTTCATCATCTGATTCTTCTGCTCCTCTTCCTCCCTCAGTGCAGCCAACCTGGCTTTCTCCTCGTCTTCTAGAAACTGGTGAAGCTTCTTAAACTGATCTTTAATCTGCGTCTCTGTGCGTTCGACCTGGAGCTTTATGTGATTTTTTGTTTGAAAACACCTCTTTTTAACTTGTACAGAAAGATTTATCTTCTGCTCTAAGGGCTCCAGAGTTTCCTGAAGTTCCTTCCTATGCTGTTGTTCAGCTTCATCGATGGGTCTGAATCTGTGGTCCCTGTGTTCATCTGAATCTATGCAGATACAACAAATTGGCTGCTGATGGTCCAGACAAAAGAGTTTGAGTTTCTCAGAGTGCAGAGGGCAGAGAGCCTCTGAAGCTTTCTGATCTCTCTCCAGTAAGAAGGCCTCACACAGGTTCTTTAACACCAGGTTACGTGGAGGTTCATCCATTGACAAAGCTGTCCGACAAACGGGACACTCACGTTCTTGTTTCACTCTCCACCAGTTAGTCAGACATTCTTTACAGAAGCTGTGGCCACATGGCAGAAGAACAGGATCTCTAAACACTTCACAACAGACCGGACAGCTGAGATCCTCCTCTGATCTGGAAGCCATTTTGTCTGTGCAGCTGAAAACAGAGCAGACAGAAATGTTCAAGGTTTATTTAGTATTATTCAATAGATGTTTGCACATGAAAGGAATTAAATGTGTGACTCAGGTCCAGCAGCGTACCATAGTGACAGATTTAAAGTAACAGTAAGAATAAATAAATTACAAACTAGAATAACAGGAGGGTGTTAGCAGTAAAACTAGTGGTGGCTGGTATTACGTCTACAGTGCCCACCATCTCTACCATCGTGTCCTTGAGCAAGACACTTAAACCCCAAACTGCTCCAGGGGCGCTGTACTATGGCTGACCCTGCGCTCTGACCACCTCTGGAGTGTGGGAACTTTAGAGGGGATATGCGGAAAGACAAATTTCAATGTAAGCATTGACTAATTAAGTAACTTAACAGAGTTCATGAGCCTCACAGCCTCTGGGAAGAAGCTCTGAGCCTTCATGAAAGCACAGTCAGTTGTGGCTCCACTAGCCCCTCTAGTAACTTCTATGATTTTCACTTTAAGTCATGTTTAAGTTTCTGATGATGATTACGGAAGGTTAATTTAAATGAGTTACTGAGAAGGGGTGGGATTAAAGAAGTGTTAACTTCTTAATCAAATCAAAATCAAATCAATTGTATTTGTATAGCCCAATATCACAAATAGACATTTGCCTCAGTGGGCTTTACATTCATACAGTACGACACCCTGCCCTTACACCCTTAGCTCGGCTGAGAAAAAACTCCCAGTAAAAAAACCTTTAACAGGATTAAAAAATTGAGAAATCTCAGGGAGAGTCGACAAAGTAAGGGATCCCTCTCCCAGGACGGACATGCTGTAATAGATGTCGTAAGTAGAGAAAATCATAAAGGAGTGAATCATTGACCAGATGTTTACATGGTAGTACTACATTTCTTTCCACTCTTTTTCCAACATGTTGTCACTCATGTATTTAACTATGCTTTCTATGTTGTGTAACATCATTATTTTCTGTATGATAATTTCTGTTTTCTTTTACATGTTTAAAATGAATTTCAATCAAATCAAATAAGTATAAGTCAGACTCACCTTCAGTGTGTGGAGTGTCAGCACGGTGAAGCAGCAGTGGGAAGTCTCTCTGGGGAAGTTGTGAGTTTGTGTGAAAGCCGGGCATCAAGTGGTCAAGGGACAATGGGAGAAACTATCTAAGGGCCCAATGGGGGGAGGGCCTTCAAAAACCCCTGGAATTAAAGTTTGTTTTTGTTTGCAAATATTTTTTTCTCAGTTAAAAGTGTCATTCCAAAATGTAAATTGGTTTAATAAATCGGCTGAGCGCCTACAGTACGTATCCAAAAACAATATTGAGATATATAAACTCTCTGAGGCCACTCTGACCCCTCAACAAAAGGTGAAACATGATATGGTCTCACTCTGCATTCAGTTGCCATTCGGGGGAAGGGGCAGAGTAAAAACAGTATTCAGAAAGTCTCACAAGGGAATGTTTGTGGAGGGGTCTGACAGTTTTATTATGGCCCAGAGACAGCTGCTATCTGGGATGTTAACAAGGTGAGGACACTGAGATGAGAGTTAGTCACGTGATCCAGCTGTTGATCGTTTCACTGATCAGTCGCGGACTGCTCTCTCTCTCTCTCAAACACAAAGCACTAATAATGGATGTAATAATAATAATGAAAAGATATGTCGGCGAATTTCCCGGTCACGCGCATGCCCCTAGTTGAAAATAGTACTCGCACTATCTCAAAAATTGTCGCAAAATGCGAGCATTTGGTCTCTGTCTGGAGCCCTGCTGCTTTGCACACCACTCATCACTTGCAAGCAGCTTTGAGTAAACGGACCTCTCGTTTGTCAGAAAAACTTTAAGTTCCTCTCGCAGCTCATACACACGGGCCAGCACTTTGCCGCGCGACAGCCACCGGACCTACGTGTGGAGCAATAAGACTTTATGTTCCGCTCCCATTTCCTCACACAAAGACGCACAACAAAGGTTAATTAGGTGATATTAGATAATTTCCCACGGCACACCTGACGATCCCTCACGGCACACTAGTGTGCCGCGGCACACTGGTTGAAAATCACTGGCCTAAAGTACGTATCCAAAAACAATATTGAGATATATAAACTCTCTGAGGCCATTCTGACCCCTCAACAAAAGGTGAAACATGATATGGTCTCACCCTGCATTCAGTGGCCATTCGGGGGAACGGGCAGAGTAAAAACTGTATATTCAGAAAGTCTTACAAGGGAATGTTTGTGGAGGGGTCTGACAGTTTTATTATAACTAAAGAAACATACCTGGAATATGGAACATTCAGCTTTCTAACGTTCTGATTACTCAGCTCTTGAAATATATACTTTTGAACCAATAATCTGTGGGCCTTGACACTAGTTTAGTCTTGTTCATATGTCTTTTATTATGTATAGTACTAAGCACTTCTTCAACATAGGCAGGGCTGTACGCTTATTTTTTTAGGTGGTAGCACTGGTGCTAGCAATCAAAAAAATTCAGTAGCACAAAAAATAAATTTGGTAGCACACAAAGTATGATCGAAAACTTGCATAACCTTAACCCTTACATTTCGCTCTAATTACCTTTAAGCATGTCATCTTGGTCTCATTTGAGATTCTCAATTAATATTATATCCTAGTGTGTGCAGTAATAATTATGGAAGAATGAATAGGGTGCACTGATTGCAATTTAGACAAAAGAATCTAACCTGCCAATTGCAATTTTTTGCTGATTCAGAATTATTTCTCCCCATAAAAATATAAAAATAATATCTATATCTATATATTTTTTGTATATACATATAATTATTATATTAATAATAATATTTTTTTTTTTAGAAAATGTCCTTCTGTTAATTAAAAGTGAACTTTAAAACATTAAACGTAGCCTATTAAATAAATAAATAAGTATACATATTGGTACAATTTAGGATAAATTAAATAGGTTGTTGTGAATATGTTGGGAGTAGCTTTTCAGTGGCTTATTTTGTAACTTACACAAAGTTTGAAATAAGTTATTCCAAACTTGGTTTACATAGACTACTGTTGACTGCTCTCTGCAGCTGAATGAGTTGCCTTTCAAGCTAGAGCACTGCCGGGCTGTAAAGTGATAACTTCCTGTTCTTACCGGCTTCAAAATAAAAGTCAACTCACGTTTGGCTAGCAACAGGCTTTTAATGTGAAGGCGCACAGGAAATGTTCTGTTTGCACACGCGCTAACTTAACTGTGTTAATGTAAAGAGAGCAGAGAGCGGTGTCCTTCCGGTTATTACCATTGGTGAAGTTTATTAGACGCTAGAATCGCCGCACGAGCACAGATCCCGAGCACACATCTTTCACCAGCCAAAGTGGAGGGTGGACTCAATAACTTACTTGCCTAAGACTCATTTACCCGCAGTGTAGAGCCCTCTAAGCAGTGTTGTGCAGCGCTCCTCTGTGTTTCAAAGACAGCCTCTCCTCATTAGCACTAGTGCGAGTGGACTTGTATTCATCATCGCACGTGATCAATTTCAGAAGCAAATGCGATCAAAACTGTCGCACTGTACAGCCCTGATAGGGGTTAAACATATTTTTTCTTTTACCTTGTGTCGTGGCCAGTTCTTAACCTTAGTTTTAAACTTTTCACCGTACAGGGGATCGCTCGCTGGACTCGCACGTAGGGATGGGGATCGAAACCCGGTTCTATCAAGGACCCGGTTCCACTTTTTTCAAAACCCGAAAATCAATAACGTTTGGGCTTATCGATACCACTATCGAGTCTCGTCGGTTTTTTTCTCCTGTAGGTCCTGTAACGCAATTGTGTGTCCCTCGAGTCGCGTCACTGCATTTAATTCAAATCAAACCAATCACTGCTGCATGTCCGCCAATGTTTATGAATGATATGTATTATTAGTATAGGTATTAAAAGTAAAACAAGTGAAGTCTGGCAGTTAACTTCGCTCGCGAGGATGGCTGAACGGGCGAAAAGGTCTATGGTTTGGCTTTATTTTACCAAGCTCGAAGATAAAGCAGAAGCGAAATGCAACTTATGTTGCAAAATCATTTCTTGTAAAGGGGGGAACACAACCTCAATGGCCAAGCACATCAGCATTGTGCATCAAATAAAGGCCAAATGCAGTACCTTCGACTGTCTCCGGATTGAAAAGACTCCTCCTCCTCCTCCTGCTGCTGCTGCCGCCGCACCACAGACGGGCCCGTCTTCATCATCCACAAAGTACCAGCGGTAAACGCACACACAGACTGTGTAGCTTGTTGTCCCGTCAGTTAAAAATAGTAATCCAATTGTGAAATCTGTGTTGTAATCGGCAGCATACAAGCTAGTTAGCTTAAAAAGTAAACAAAGTTTTCAGACGTGCTGCGTGATGATGTGTTCAGGATGGCTCAGTTAAACGACTATTAGGTTATAATGATGTGTTCAAGTGTAACGTAAAGGAATGGGAAATTGAGTTTTTGGCGTGAAACACGAGTAATACAGTTATTAGTGCTCTCATCATTTTAAAATATATATTTAAACTACTGATGCCAATATTTATTAGAAATTTAATTTAATTTAAAATACAATTATTCATTTCCTAAATATTTTCCTAATCACTAAAACATGATAAAGTGACAGTAGACAATACATTAACCAACAAGTGTGAACATTTATATATTTTTTTCATAGATAGTATACACTTGATTTTTTAAAACCAAAAATAATATTTTCTTCAAAATATATAATAATAATAATATAAAAGTATTGATAGGCGTATCGATAAAGGTATTGATATCAATAAATATTAACGATCCCCATCCCTACTCGCACGTCTCTGTTCAATTCTACTCAAGAGTCTTGCTTCTCGTTTCAGATGATTTATTTTCTTTCTTATCACAGAACATTTCATTCAACTTGTTGAGCATGAGCTAAGTGAGTGTGAGCGTGAGCGTGCGGTCTAAAGCAGTCTCGATTCCCCCTGTTCCACCCTGTCAATGGCTCATTTCCTTGTTCCTAACCTGGCTTGGTGACCCCACCCACTCTCTGCCGGCTGCCTCTAATTAGGCTATACCTTCGATTAATCCTACATAAATCTAATATTTAAATAAATAAGAATAAAACATAAACATCCCTTAAATAAATTAGGAATTCATTAATATAATAATTGAAATAAAATAGGTTTTAAACTAACATAGAATATGGCTCTAACATTCCCTCCCCTAATTGCTCATTATCTAGCAATTACATAAACAACAAATAGAGCCAATATTAAGACAGTCAATCATTATCATTGTTCTTTTCAGTCCATAGACTTAAGTTCAGAGTTCGTTCAACAGTAAAGTTCTTCCGCTTCCAGGAGCAGACAAAGTTTGTTAACAGATCTTTGTAAGACACTTGTTCTTGTTTTGACTAGGACACTACGGACTAGTCCTTTATCTCCTGGCAGGGTCTCTGATTTGGAAGTTCCTTTTTTTTTTCTCTCTCTCTCTCTCTCTCTCTCTCTCTCTATCTTCTCCTCTTCGTAATTTTTACAGGCATTGCTGATCTTTTCATCCTTCCTCTTGCTCTGATGATGCCTGTATCCATGATTGGATCCATTTTCAATGTATGACTATTTTGCCTGCAGTGTTTTCCTCTTTTAAGCAGTGTAATAACCTGTTCAATGTGTTGCCGTTGTTCAAATGTCAATATGGCTCTTTCAGCATTGTCTATATCCTCAACAGTCACATTAGTGCTCAATGCAGCCTTCAGGTTTGCAGCATGTCCCTTTAATGTTCCTCCTCTAATACTCAGTTGCTTTCCAGTACTTGCCATCTTCCTCTTTTGAGTTTGTTTCAGGGGCAAACTTTCTTTATCACTTTTCACTTCCTGGTCCAGCCACAGCTTCTGTAAAGAATGTCTGAACAACTCAATTGAAGAACCTCCACGTAACCTGCTGTTAAAGAACCTGTGTGAGGCCTTTTTACCGAAGAGAATATATCAGCAAGCTTCAGCACGACAACACAAGAAGGAACTTCAGGAAACTCTGGAGCCTTTAAAGAGGACCTATGATGCTTTTTGACTTTTATGACCTATAAACGTTGTTATGATGATTCATAGTCATGCTTAACCATACTAAATTATCAAATAATGACTTACATGCATTTCGACGTATTCCCTGCTGACCGTCTGGGGTGTCTGTGCCGAGCACTAAACACTATTCTAGCCAGTCGAGAAGTCACATGTTCAAAGCGGTCTACCCTTTCATAATTCGTGCCGTCGCATAAAACTTCGTGACTTCACCACGCGGATGTTTCCATGTATGGTAATGCTGTCACTTCCCTGTTCGCGTCTGCCTCGCGTCTGCCTCGCGCCCTTATAGGTCCATGCTCGCGCTTCCCGCCACTGAAAGTGTTCCGGAAGGAAGGTAACCAATCACAACGGAGTGGGGTTTGCAGGAGGGGGGGGAGGGTAGCGGAGATGGCCGATGCACAGGCGGAGGGAGCGGAGATTGCCGAAGCACACACACTCAAGTGTTGACAGGACGTGCTGGATCGCCAAAATAAGAGAAAGAGCTTCCCGAAAATCTACATAGTTTTTTGTGATGTGATTCGTGTCAGGTTGCTCTATAGCAGTGTAAAACAAGAAATTAAGACCAGAAAAGTAGTATAATAGGTCCTCTTTAAAGGAGAAGTTAAATCTTTCTAAAAGGAAGTGTTGTCAAACAGCAAGGCACATAAGGCTACAGGCCCGACGCACAGAGAGGCAGATTAAGGATCAGTTTAAGAAGCTTCACCAGTTTCTAGAAGACGAGGAAAAAACTAGGTTGGCTGCACTGAGAAAGGAAGTGGAGCAGAAGAGACAGATGATGAAGGAGAAGATGGAGGCTCTGAGCAGAGAGATAGCAGCTCTTTCAGACACAGTCAGAGCCACAGAGGAGCAGCTGGAAGCTGAAGACGTCTCATTCCTGCTCAACTACAAGGCTGCAGTGGAAAGAGACCAGCTGCGCCCCCTGCCAGATGATCCACAGCTGCTCTCAGGAGCTCTGATAGACGAGGCCAAACACCTGGGCAACCTGACCTTCAACATCTGGAACAAGATGAAGGACGTGGTCTCCTACACTCCTCTGGTTCTGGACCCAAACACTGCTCATCCATGGCTCGAACTGTCTAAAGATCTGACCAGTGTGAGACGAGGAGTGTATCAGCAGCTTCCTGATAATCCAGAGAGGTTTGATATATTCTATGCTGTCCTGAGCTCTGAGGGTTTTGACTCAGGGACCCACAGCTGGGACGTCCAGGTTGGAGACAATACAAGCTGGTTTCTGGGTGTTTTAGCAGAGTCTGCCCAGAGGAAGGGTCTGGATTCTGGGGACTAGGGTTCAATAAAGGTGAATTTGTGGAATGGTCACCATTAGCTCCATCAGCTGATCTTCAAGTGGAGAAGAAGTTCCAGAAGATCAGAGTGACTCTGGACTGGGACAAGGGAAAACTGTTGTTCTCTGATCTTGAAACAAACACACACATACACACCATCACACACACTTTCACTGAGAGGATGTTTCCATTGATTTTCAGTGGGGATGATAATGTGCCTCTCCAGATTCTCCCAGTGAAGTTCAGTTGTACCTGCTCCCTTGTAGGTATTCTCGATCCCCTCGGTGAGCTTCTCCTTACTAACCACTACACCACAAGCGCCCTGACAGACCGGACAGCTGAGATCCTCCTGGATTCTAACCCGGGTCTGCTGGGAGGAGGACTGAGACTCTATGGGGGGTGGGGGGTTCTAACCACTACACCAAGCGCCCCCCTTTACTGGATGTGTTAATGTTGATTTGGTGTCTGAGTTCCTGTCTCTTTGTTCTGTGCTGAATTGATGCAGAGGTGCCAGTGGAAACTCACACATTGACTCTGCTTAGGGGCACTTTACACGACAACACGAAACGGTGCAAATGCGGAAAAATTCCCGCGTTTGCACTATATCATTTACAGGAAAACAGCAAACGCAGGCATGAAACCGCAGGTTTTTGAGATCACCTCCCAGGGAGGATTTTTTGGAAAACTTAACGGTTTTGGTTTCCTGTAAACACCGAAACCATTTCCCCTGATAACGCTGACGTCACGGCTCCACCCTCACACATGCGTAGTCTATAACTTGCTGTCAAAATATCCACAACACAAGCGAGTTATAAAGTTAGAAGACAACATGAACGGTGTCTCCACGGCACCATCACTGTGATCAGCGGAGAGTGACGTGCAGGGCTAAAATATAGCCTAACACTCGCCAATTTAGTCTAAGCGATTAGTAAGTTATTGAGACCGCCGGCCACTTTGTCTGGGGAAAGATTTGTGCTCTGCCGGTTTTTCTAGCCAAATAAACGTGTGTAGCTTCTATGCCAGGGCAGGGACACGGCTCTCTCTACATTAAAAAACACTATCCATAGTTCAGCGCGCAGCTGTTAAGTTACTGTTCAACAAAAGGAGCATTAAGGCTACGGCTTCACAGTAAAAGCATTTCACTGGCTAAACATTAATAGCATTTCACTGGACACACGTGAGTTGACTTTTATTTTGAAGTACGCCTAACAGGAAGGTATCCGCTCACGAAGCCCCTTCACTATCAGCAAGTCTTCTGTTTTTACGAGTTCAATGCGGTGAAATAAGAGGACAGAAAGCTTGTCTTTTACAATATTTGTAACCCCAACCTTACACCAACCGCTTTATGAACGTTAGTGGCATTAATTTTCGGTTACATAAGGTTTTATGCATCAAATTGTACCGGAAGAGCTATCTACTAGGCTGTGTCACCGCTGACTATTGGCTTGGCATGGCTGCTACACTGCTACTACAGCGATTTCGGCCCGTTTCCTCTGAAAACATGTGCACGGATGAAGATGTCAGATAAATTTTGTCTGAACGGGGTTTTTTTTTTAAACCAAAAACTGGAAAACTGTCACGTTTTCACAGTGTAAAGTGCCCCTTAAAGTCCTATCCTGAGCTCTGCTCATCTTATAAGCAATTAAAGCAATAATACCAGTTCTCTTTAAACAAAATAATAGAAAGGTATCGATAAATATTTGGATTGTGGAGTCTTTATAATGGTATCAACATGAATAGAAATTAATGATCCCCCTCCCTACTTACAGTATAACTGGGCAATAGCTTTAACATGGTGGACTTTAATCATTTTATGGCACACGATCACTTTTTGGGCCTTTGGGCAAGTGCATTTGAAACCTTAGTGTCAACCCCTGCCACCAGAGCTAGCAACATGCCAGTTTACAGAGCCTAGGCTGTGTATTAACACCAGATTTTTATTCAGCAGAGCACACACAGTTCAGACAGGATTGTGAGGAGATATTCACTGATTTTGACAGTGATTTTGCCAACAAGAGTTCTCCAAAAATGTATGAATCCACCTTCAAGCCTCAGACTCATGGTGATCATCCAGTTAAGCCCTCCCACATAGCTGGAGGCTTTAACCCCCTGGGGCAGACTCCACATGGGCCTGCTGCTTTGCTGATGAAAGGCTAATAGGATGAAAATCGATTTGGTGATGTGTTTGGCATTTTTACATAATCATAACAGAAAATATGGGGATTGGAACGCAGTTGCAGTTTCACTCCCCCCTGCCCCTCCCCCTAAATGGCGACTGAATGCAGGGTAAGACCATGTCATTTTTCACCTTTTGTTGAGGGGTCGGAGTGGCCTCAGAGAGCATCTAATATTGTTTTTGGATATGTACTTTAGGAATTCACAATTAATAAACCAATTTCGGGTAGTAAAAAAAGACTTGCAAACAAAAACAAACTCTAAATTCCAGGGGTTTTTGAAGGCCCTCCCCCCATTGGGCCCCTAGATGGTTTCTCCCATTTTGCCTTGACCACTTGATGCCCGGCTTTCACACAAACTCACAACTTCCTCAGAGAGACTTCCCACTGCTGCTTCACCCTGCGAACACTCCACACTGAAGGTGAGTTTGACTTAAACATATTTGATTGAAATTTATTTTGAACATGTAAAAGAAAACAAAAATGATCATACACAAAATATTGATGTTACACAAAATAATTAGTTACATGAATGACAGACACTTGATAATTGTAACAACAAGTTCGAAAAGGAGTGGAAAGAACACTTATTTAATCCCACCCCTTCTCCTTAACTAATTTTAATTAACCTTGCTTATTCATCATCAGAAACTTAAAGATCTCATAGAAGTTACTAGAGGGGCTAGTGAAACCACAACTGACAGTTCTTTTATGAAGCCTCAGAGCTACTTCCAGAGGCTGTGAGGCTCATGAACTGTTATGTTAAGTTACTTTAATGTCTTTTCTCATATCTCCTCTCAAGTTCCCTCACTCCAGAGGGGCTCAGAGTGCAGGGTCAGCCTTAGTACAGCGCCCCTGGAGCAGTTTGGAGTTAAGTGTCTTGCTCAAAGACACAATAGATGAGATGGTGGGCACCGTAGATGTAATAACAGCAACCACTAGTTTTAATTCTAACACCGTCCTGTCTGGTGCCGGGGATCAAACCAGAGACCTCATGGTTACTGGGAGGAGGAACCAGACACCTCATGGTTACTGGTCGGCCTCCTCCCTGCTGCCAATTGCTGCTGTGCTGCACTGTTTTTATAAACTATGTTTTTAACATGTAGACTAAAGTATGTTTTAATTTATTGTGCTTTTTATTAATTCACAGGTTTTAGATATAATCTCGGTTATTAAGTTATTAGTCATTTATTTATTCTTACTGTTACTTAAAATCGGTCACTATTGTATGCTGCTGAGTCACAAATTGTGTTCCATTAATGTGCAAACATGTATGGAATGATACTAAATAAACCTTAAACCTTTCTGTCTGCTCTGTTTTCAGCTGCACTCAGTGACAAGATGGCTTACACATCAGACTTGGATCTCTGCTGTGAGGTCTGTAGTGAAGTGTTTAGAGATCCTGTTCTTCTGCCATGCAGCCACAGCTTCTGTAAAGGATGTCTGGATAACTGGTGGAGAGAGAAACAAGAACGTCAGTGTCCAGTATGTCAGACAACCTTGTCAATGGATGAACCTCCTTGTAACCTGGTGTTAAAGAAGCTGTGTGAGACCTTCTTCCGGACGAGATATCGGCAACCTCCAGGACGACAACGCAAGAGGAAAGCTCTCTGCCCTCTGCACTGTGAGCCACTCAAACTCTTCTGTCTTGACCATCAGCAGCAAGTTTGTGTCTTCTGCAGAGATTCAAAGAAACACAGCGGCCACACAATCAGACCCATCGCTGAAGCAGCACGACAACACAAGAAGGAACTTCAGGAAACTCTGGAGCCCTTAAAGGAGAAGTTAAAGGTTTTTGAACAAGTTAAAGTGAAGTCTGATCAAACAGCAAAACACATAAAGGTCCAGGCCCGACGCATAGAGACGCAGATTCAGGATCAGTTTAAGAAGCTTCACCAGTTTCTAGAAGACGAGGAGAAAGCCAGGTTGGCTGCACTGAGGGAGGAAGAGGAGCAGAAGAGTCATATGATGAAGGAGAAGATGGAGGCTCTGAGCAGAGAGATAGCAGCTCTTTCAGACACAGTCAGTGCCACGGAGAAGCAGCTGAGAGCTGGACACTTCTCCTTTCCTTTCCTGCTTAACTACAAGGCTGCAGTGGAAAGAGTCCAGCAGTGCTTGACTCTTCCACTAGATGATCCACAGCTGCTCTCAGGAGCTCTGATAGACGAGGCCAAACACCTGGGCAACCTGACCTTCAACATCTGGAACAAGATGAAGGACATGGTCTCCTACACTCCTCTGGTTCTGGACCCAAACACTGCTCTTCCAAAACTTGTCCTGTCTGAAGATCTGACCAGCGTGAGATGACAAGGAAAACTGAAACAGAAGCTTCCTGATAATCCAGAGAGGTTTGATATATTCAATGCTGTCCTGAGCTCTGAGGGTTTTGACTCAGGGACCCACAGCTGGGACGTCCAGGTTGGAGACAATACAAGCTGGTTTCTGGGTGTTTTAGCAGAGTCTGTCCAGAGGAAGGGAACCATACGGTCTGGATTATGGGGAATATTTTTCAGTAAAGGTGAAT
The DNA here is from genome assembly GCA_949357725.1 of Hyperoplus immaculatus. Taxonomy (NCBI): domain Eukaryota; kingdom Metazoa; phylum Chordata; class Actinopteri; order Uranoscopiformes; family Ammodytidae; genus Hyperoplus; species Hyperoplus immaculatus. The sequence goes on from OX442350.1 coordinate 36,910,712, forward strand.
ACTCAGCACTGTCATCATCAGCTCCATCAACTGGTCTACGAGTGGAGAAGAATCCCCAGAAGATCAGAGTGACTCTGGACTGGGACAAGGGAAAACTGTTGTTCTCTGATCTTGGTAATAAAACACACCTACACACCATCACACACACTTTCACTGAGAGGATGTTTCCATTGATTTTCAGTGGGGATGATAACGTGCCTCTCCAGATCCTCCCAGTGAAGATCAGCTGTACCTGCTCCCTTGTAGGTATTCTCAATCCCCTCGGTGAGCTTCTCCTTGTCCATGGGTCAGAATCTTAAAGACCTCAAATCAGTTGACTCCAGGCTTCACACACTATGGCGTTTGGTTGCTGTAGTTACCTGAAGCACGATCTGGTGTCTACAGGCAGTGTTATGTCTGATGTTTTACCGGACGTTTTTTTTTTTTGGGGGGGGTATTTTTCAAGACAGATTTGGAAAGATAGTTGAAATGTGTCAGAGAGGGGAATGAAATGCAGAGAACGACCCGGGGGGAGGAGGGGGGGACTGAGACTCTATGGGGGGGGGGGGGGGCTCTAACCACTACACTACAAGCGCCCCCCTTTACTGGATGTGTTAATGTTGATTTGGTGTCTGAGTTCCTGTCTCTTTGTTCTGTGCTGAAGTGATGTAGAGGTGCCAGTGGAAACTCACACATTTACTCTAGTGGAACCAAAGGATCAAAGGAACTTTTAAATATTTCTGAAACAGTCTCATTTTCCCTCTGATGATCATAAATTACATGTTACAGCAAACAAGACCATCAGTGCAAAGAATGCTATTTTGTCATGGGTACACTTACCCAGGAACTACAGCTGGCGTAGTAAAAACACCGCTTTTCTCCAAAGGGGTGCAAGAATGAACCAAAGCTGAAAGTTCCTCGGAGCACCTTTAATTTTCAGTTGTTATTTACTGTTTTTATTGTCTTTTTCTTGCTGTTGTAGACTTTCCACATGTAAAATTATTTTACTTTTTTTTTATTATTGAAAGGTTTTTAATGATATTGTATCTTTTAAAGTTCCTACGAAAACTTTAAAATATTTTTATATAGTTGTTCTTAATGTCTTTGTCATCATGGGTACGCTTACCCAGGGACTACAGCTGGTGTAGTAAAAACACTACTGTTTTTGTCCAAATGGGCCGCTAGAATTAACATATACTGAAAGTTCCTCGGATCACATTTAAACATTTGTTGATGTTGTATTATTCTGATTTGTGTAAGTGGAACCTTGAAGACCGGTAACTTCTTTGTTGAAGCTGATAATCCAAATAAATAAAAAAAAAATCTGTTTCAAAATAACATTGTTTCAGCGACTGATTGGGAGAGCCAACTGCAGGTTAGACATAACAACAAGATAAATTGAAGTTCCTTTAGAACAGGGACAAGGCAGGACGTCTTCCACAGTACAGGGACCCTCTGTAAGGGGCAGTCAGCGATTCTGGAGAATAGCTTGTTGTCAAAATCAGTAAATATGAGGAGATATTGCTGAATACAAATCTGGTGTTAATACATAGCTCTAGGCTCTTTCAACTGGTATATAAACCAACGATATGTAAACAAAGGGGGCCCACCAGAGCTAGCAACATGCCAGTTTACAGAGCCTAGGCTGTGTATTAACACCAGATTTTTATTCAGCATAGCACACACAGTTCAGACAGGTAGTGGATTGTGAGGAGATACAGGTGAAACTCGAAAAATTAGAATACCGTGCAAAAGTTAATTTATTTCAGTAATTCAACCTAAATGGTGAAACTAATATATTATACAGACTCATTACATTCAAAGTGAGATATTTCAAGCCTTTATTTGTTATAATTGTGATTATTATGGCTTACAGTTTATAAAAACCCCAAATTCAAAATCTCAGAAAATTAGAATAATACATCAAATCAATAAAAAAATTATTTTAAATGCAGAAATGTCGGCCCTCTAGAAAGTATCATAATGCATATGTACTAAGTACTTGGTTTGGGTCCCTTTTGCACGAATTATTGCCTAAATGCGGGGTGGCATGGATGCTATCAGCCTGTGGCACTGCTGAGGTGTTATGGAAGCCCAGGTTGCTTTGATAGAGGCCTTCAGTTCGTCTGTATTGTTGGGTCTGGTGTGTCTCATCTGCCTCTTGACAATAGTCCATAGTTTCTCTATTGGATTCAGGTCAGGAGAGTTGTCTGGCCAATCAACACAGTAATACCATGGTCAGTCAACCAGTTACTTGTGGTTTTGGCACTGTGGACAGGTGTCAAGTCTTGCTGGAAAAAGTAATTCAGCATCTCCATAAAGCTTGTCAACAGACAGGAGCATGACGTGCTCTAAAATCTCCTTGTAGACAGCTGTGGTGACTTTGGACTTGATAACACAGTGAACCAACACCATCAGATGACATGGTGCCTCAAATCATCACTGACTGTTGAAACTTGACAGTGGTCTTCAAGCCCCTTGGATTTTGTGCCTCTCCACTCTTCCTCTAGACTGTGGAACCTTGATTTCCAAATGAAACGCAACATTTAATTTGGATCAGTGATGATTTGAGGAATCATGTCATCTGCTGCTGTTGGTCCACTGTGTTATCAAGTCCAAAGTCACCACAGCATCAACCAGAAGATTTTTGAGCACTTCATGCTTCTGTCTGTTGACAAGTTTTATGGTGATGACAATTTCCATTTCCAGCTAGACTTGGCACCTGCCCACGGTACCATAAACCACTGGTAACTGGTTGACTGACCATGGTATTACTGTGCATGAATGGCCAGACAACTCTCCTGACCTGAACTCCATAGAGAAACTATGGACTATTGTCAAGAGGAAGATGATACACACCAGACCCAACAATACAGACGAGCTGAAGGCCACATCAAAGCAACCTGGGCTTCCATAACACCTCAGCAGTGCCACAGACTGATAGCATCCATGCCATGCCGCATTGAGGCAAGAATTCGTGCAAAAGGGGCCCAAACAAAGTACTTAGTACATATGCATGATTATACTTTCTAGAGGGCGGACATTTCTGTATTTAAAAACCTTTTTTTATTGATTTGATGTAATATTCTAATTTTCTGAGATTTTGAATTTGGGGTTTTTATAAACTGTAAGCCATAATAATCACAATTATAACAAATAAAGGCTTCACATATCTCACTTTGCATGTAATGAGTCTGTATAAGATATTATTTTCACCTTTAAAGTTGAATTACTGAAATAAATTAACTTTTGCACGATATTCTAATTTTTCGAGTTTCACCTGTATTCACTGATTTTGCCAACAAGAGTTCTCCAAAAATGTATGAATCCACCTTCAAGCCTCAGACTCATGCTGATCATCCAGTTAAGCCCTCCCACATACAGTCCCCTCCATAAGTATCGGAACAGTGAGTCCAATTCCTTTATCTTTGCTGTAGACTGTAAACATTTGGGTTTGACACCAAAAGATGAATATGAGACAATAGCTCAACATTTCAGCTTTAATTTCCAGGTATTCACATCTGGATCTGATACACAACTGAGAAGATATCATTATTTGTAAAGGAACACAACATTTTTAGGCGAGCAGAAGTATTGGAACAGATAGACTTTAAATAAATTAAAGTGAATAAACCGTAATATTTTGTCGCAAATACTTTGCTTGCAATAACTGCATCAACCCTGTGACCCATTGACATCACAAAACGTTTGCATTCTTCTTTTGTGATGCTTTTCCAGGCTTTCACCGCAGCCTCATTCAGTTGCTGTTTGTTTTGAGGGGTTACTCCCTTCGGTCTCCTCTTTAGCAGGTAAAATGCATGCTCTATAGGGTTTAAGTCTGGAGATTGACTTGGCCAGTCTAAAACCTTCCATTTCTTCCCCCTGATGAACTCCTTTGTTGTTTTTGCAGTTTTTTTGGATCATTATCTTGCTGCATGATGGAGCATCTTCCAAACAGTTTGGTTGCATCTTTCTTTAAATTGGCAGACCGAATGTTTCTGTAGACTTCTAAGTTAATTTTGCTGCTGCCATCATGTGATACTGTGTTGTTGTCAATATGAACCTATACCAAAGTGATGGAAAGGCTAAAGTTTGGAGAAAGAAAGGATCTTTTCATGATCCCAAACATACAGGCTCATCTGTGAAACACGGTGGAGGCAATGTCATGGCTTGGGCTTGCATGGCTTCTTCTGTGACGGGCTCATTATTCTTCATTGATGATGTAACACATGATGGCAACAGCAAAATGAACTCAGAAGTTTACAGAAACATTTTGTCTGACAATTTAAGGAAAGATGCAACCAAACTGATTGGAAGATCCTTCAACATGCAGCAAGATAATGACCCAAAACACAACAAAGGAGTTAATCAGGGGCAATAAGTGGAAGGTTTTAGACTGGCTAAGTCAATCTCCAGATTTAAACCCTATAGAGCATGCATTTTACCTGCTAAAGAGGAGACTTAAGAGAGTAATCCCCTAACACAAACAGCAACTGAATGAGGCTGCAGTGAAAGCCTGTAAAAGCATCACAAAAGAAGAATGCAAAAAGTTTGGTGATGTCAATGGGTCACAGGCTTGATGCGGTTATTGCAAGCAAAGGATTTACAACATGTACGTTTCATTCACTTTAATTTATTTAAAGTCTATCTGTTCCAATACTTCTGCTCGCCTAAAAATGTGGTGTTCCTTTACAAATAATGATATCTTCTCAGTTGTGTATCGGATCCAGATGTGAATATCTGGAAATGAAAGCTGAAATGTTGAGCTATTGTCTCATATTCATCTTTTGGTGTCAAACCCGAATGTTTCCAGTCTACAGCAAAAATAAGGGAATTGGCCTCACTGTTCCGATACTTATGGAGGGAACTGTAGCTGGAGGCTTTAACCCCCTGGGGCAGACTCCACATGGGCCTGCTGCTTTGCTGATGAACGGCTAATAGGATGAAAATCGATTTTGTTTTTGGGTGAAATGTTTGGCATTTTTTACATGAACAATCACTTCAACAATGTTCCAAATAGTACAACCTTACCTGTTTAAATTGTATTAAAAACCACAGCTGTGTAAACATCAAACTTTATTCCAGCAGGTAGCGGTTGGTGTGCAGTCTTCTCTACAGCTGTCTTCTCACATGGGCAGCTGTGAGGGACACTGCAGAGGTTACAGGAGGGGGAGGGATGGACTCTTAAGTATGGGAACAACACGGCTGATTGTACTGGGAAGTATGGGGTTCCGGGTTTTAGTTGGAAAAAAGTTTATCCCAATTTATCAAAAGTCAAGTCAAAGATGCTTTATTGTAAAATTCTTCAAAATGTTCCAGACAAACAGAGGAATGGGAATTTTGTTTCTCTCAGACCAACGGTGCAATAACTACAAAAAGAATAAAATAACTTCAGATGAAATAAGTAATATATACAATAAATACATTCTACATAGTGCAAAAGGCAAAACAAAACAGTATAAAAAATGTAAATAATTGAAATGTGCAATATGAGGAAAGGCTTCCCCCTGTACTTCTCATTAGCCTCCTTGATCTTCACTTTAAGGTCGTCCTGTATTGACCTCATTTCTTCCTTATTCCCAGCTTTAACAGCCCTCTTCCTGGCTGGCATTCAGGACGGCCTTAATGTCCTTTTTCACCCATGGCCTGTTATTTAAATAAGTTATTTTGAATTTATAAGTCAGTGGCTACATTGAAATGTGTCTTTTCACCTATCCCCTCTCAAGTTACCACACTCCAGAGGAGGGGGTCAGAGCTCAGGATCAGCTATTGAACAGCGCCCCTGGAGCAGTTTGGACACAATGGTACAGATGGTGGGCAGACGTAATACCAACTGCTACTAATTTTCCAACTAACACGCTCCTGTCCGGTGCTGGGGATCCAACCAGAAACCTCATGGTTACTGGGAGGAGGAACCAGAGACCTCATGGTTACTGGGAGGAGGAACCAGAGACCTCATGGTTACTGGGAGGACAACTTTCCTCTTGGCCATCCTATCACCCCTAATAACAAACAAAAACTGAATAGATGAAGTTTTTATAACTAACAAACTGTTAGGGACATGATATCTTTGTGATATTTTGATATGTACTGAAGTCTGCACAGTGTGAAATCTCACCGCATTTCACAGCATTACTGTGGTTAAATGTTGGCTTTCTTGTAGTATTATGCTTACTAGAACATTATTTTCTAAATCATTTCGATATTTATCAATCCCTAGTGATCCCAAGGCAAAAGTAAAAACATTTTTAAGCCCTATACGTTGATGAAGTGCTTAGCAGAGAGTACACTGGAACACTACACTTAAAAAGCATAATATCAAGAGCTGAGTAATTGGAACTTTAGGAAGCTGGATGTTACATATTCCAGGTATGTTTCTTGCTCATAATAACAGGTCAGACCACTCTACAAACATTTCCCTGTGACACTTTCTGAATATACAGCTTTTACTCTGCCCCTTCCCCCGAATGGCAACTGAATGCAGGGTGAGACCATATCATGTTTCACCTTTTGTTGAGGGGTCAGAGTGGCCTCAGAGAGTTTATATATCTCAATATTGTTTTTGGATACGTACTGTAGGCGCTCAGCCGATTTATTAAACCAATTTACATTTTGGAATGACACTTTTAACTGAGAAAAAAATAATTTAAAACAAAAACAAACTTTAAATTCCAGGGGTTTTTTGACGGCCCTCCCCCCATTGGGCCCCTAGATGGTTTCTCCCATTTTGCCTTGACCACTTGATGCCCGGCTTTCACACAAACCCACACCTTCCTCAGAGAGACTTCCCACTGCTGCTTCACCCTGCGAACACTCCACACACTGACGGTGAGTTTGACTGAAACATGACTTAAAGTGAATCTCATAGAAGTTACTAGAGGGGCAAGCGGAGCCACAACTGACTGTACATGCTAATTGCTGCTATGCTGCTCAGTTTTCCTTACCCATGTAGACAAAGTTTGTCTTAATTAATGGTGCTATTTTATTAATTCATATGTTTTAGATATAATCTCAGGTATTATGTTATTCTAGTTATTAATTTATTGTCACATACAACTGTAACTAAGGTACACTGCTGGACCTGAGTCACAAATTGCGTTCCTTCCATGTGCTGACATGAATTGCAGGGCTGGCCAACCAGTCAGAGACCAAGAGATTACTATGCATGTTGCTTAGTGGGATTTATACTGTTAGCATAGAGTGAGCTGAAGTGGCGCTGAAGATTTGAAGCCTTGAAATGCGCTAATGATGCCTGGCATATAAGGCAGACTGGCTTTGTGAGAATAATTTAAATGTTATACTCTTGTGCTTTTTACACTTACTTTATTTTGCTTTTGTATGTTTATTAACTTCACATTATTGAGCACTGAGTCACTCTAGGCCAGGGGTTTTCAAAGTGTGAGAGTGAGCCCCCCCTCAGAGAACACATTTCAGTGGAGCCCTGTGTGTTTTGAAAGATCTTTTAATTATTTTACAAATTTAAACATATTTTTGAAACATTCTAAACATTTTTGTGTGTTTTTAAACACATTTTTAAATACATGTTAGCATCTTAATTCAGTGTTTTAATCCTGCTTCCCTTAAGCATGGATAGTAGTGACTGAGTGTGAAGTGGAGTGAGAAAGATAGACAGACAGACTTGCCCAAATTATTGACTAGTTAAATGTCATTCACACACCCAGTGTTTTTTCGCTAGAGCCTCCAATGTCCTGATGGAGGAAAATAGTAGCCAGACCGTCTTAGGGGGGTCAGGGAGTATGCCCCCCCGGGAGATTTTTTTTCACTTTTTAAAGTGAAATGCGTGAATCTGGTGCACTTTGAGAGGAAAATTAAGAGGCTAGATCTGATGAATTTTGTGTGAACAAATAATTTGGAGACACTTTGTCTGATGAATTAGAAGCTATTGAAGAAAGACACATGGATTTTCCATAAAAATATTCATTTAAAATAAAAAGATGTATGCAGGGTCCTCTGGGATGGGCTTGGGGAGGGGGGGAGGGGGGGGGGCCCGCCCCACAGTTTGAAAACCACTGCTCTAGGCTCACCATATTGTAAGTGCACATACGTAAAACACTACATACAGAGGCAGGCATTTTCAGTAAATACTTTTTATCAGGGGAGAACCATTTGTGTGGGATGTGCCAGCACATGACAACCGGCCTAGCAATGACCCCGCTCCCTCCCTTCACCTCTCTCATGAGCAGGGTGGTGTAAACTATGAAATGTATCTTATGCCATTGGAAGACCAGCCAGAAGGGAGGGCAAGCCTAACATCTACAGCCAGCCTCTAACACATAGTCAACCAATGAGACATGATGTATTTGTTTCCATATATCCGTGTGAATGTCGATAGTTAGCCTGCTATCGGTGTATGAATGTGTGTGCGAATGGTAACGTGGGAAAGGAAAACGGGTCTCCCTTGAAAAAGAGTCTTCGGTCTCATGGGATTTACCTGTAGAAATAAAAGTTTAAAAAAAAAATATATATATATATATATAACATTGTCCCACCATTTTTAACTTCAGTCTTACCGGTGACACTTTTTGAGAACCAGTAAGCTCCATGTAGGCCGACATGTTTCTGCTCACTCAATTTAGATAATGAATCTTAAGGCTTAGAAATAAATCTTCTACTTGTTTTTCCTTCTACAACTCTGGTTAACAGATTACCATATTTTCGAACAGCTTGCTATTACGTTCAACAAAAAAATATAAACTCTCCCACTCTGTTAAAAATGTCCTTTGTTCATTTTCATTTGTTTGTTTTGCTGTGTATTTTTCAAATTGTTTAATCACCGGAGAACCTCCCTCCGAGCAGAGCGGGCAGTAATATGTTGCGTCCTCAATTAAACGTTTGCTCGGGAGCCGCGCGTTGGCCTGATGTACTGAATGACAAAACTTGAACCTTTCTGTCTGCTCTGTTTTCAGCTGCACAGACAAAATGGCTTCCAGATCAGAGGAGGATCTCAGCTGTCCGATCTGTTGTGAAGTCTTCAGGGATCCTGTTCTTCTGCCATGTAGCCACAGCTTCTGTAAAGAATGTCTGAATGGCTGGTGGGGAGAGAAACAAGAACGTCAGTGTCCAGTTTGTAAGACAAATTCTTCAAACACACAACCTCCTTGCAACCTGGTGTTAAAGAACCTGTGTGAGGCCTTCTTACTGGAGAGAGATCAGAGAGCTTCAGAGGCTCTCTGCAGTCTGCACTCTGAGAAACTCAAACTCTTCTGTCTGGACCATCAGCAGCCAGTTTGTCTCGTCTGCAGAGATTCAGAAATACACAGCGGCCACAGATTCAGACCCATCGATGAAGCTGCACGACAACCTAGGAAGGAACTTCAGGAAACTCTGGAGCCCTTAAAGGAGAAGTTAAAGGTTTTTGTACAAGTTAAAGTGAAGTCTGATCAAACAGCAAAACACATAAAGGTCCAGGCCCGACACACAGAGACGCAGATTCAGGATCAGTTTAAGAAGCTTCACCAGTTTCTAGAAGACGAGGAGAAAGCCAGGTTGGCTGCACTGAGGGAGGAAGAGGAGCAGAAGAGTCAGATGATGAAGGAGAAGATGGAGGCTCTGAGCAGAGAGATAGCACCTCTTTCAGACACAGTCAGAGCCACAGAGGAGCAGCTGAGAGCTGAAGACGGCTCATTCCTGCTCAACTACAAGACTGCAGTGGACAGAGTCCAGCAGCGCCCCCTGCCAGATGATCCACAGCTGCTCTCAGGAGCTCTGATAGACGAGGCCAAACACCTGGGCAACCTGACCTTCAACATCTGGAACAAGATGAAGGACGTGGTCTCCTACACTCCTCTGGTTCTGGACCCAAACACTGCTGCTCCAGGACTCATCCTGTCTAAAGATATGACCAGAGTGAGACAAAACAAACTGAGACAGAAGCTTCCTGATAATCCAGAGAGGTTTGATATATTCAATGCTGTCCTGAGCTCTGAGGGCTTTGACTCAGGGACTCACAGCTGGGACGTCCAGGTTGGAGACAGTAAAAGCTGGTTTCTGGGTGTTTTAGCCGAGTCTGCCCAGAGGAAGGGACCCATGTGGTCTGGATCATTGGGACTAGGGTTCAATAAAGGTGAATTTGTGGAATGGTCACCATCAGCTCCATCAACTGGTCTCCAAATGCAGAAGAATCCCCAGGAGATCAGAGTGACTCTGGACTGGGACAAGGGAAAACTGATGTTCTCTGATCTTGAAACAAACACACCCATACTCACCATCACACACACTTTCACTGAGAAGATGTTTCCAGTAATGTTTAGTGGGGATGCTAATGTGACTGTCCAGATCCTCCCAGTGAAGATCAGCTGTGCCTGCTCACTTGTAGGTATTCTCGATCCCCTCGGTGAGCTTCTCCTTGTCCATGGGTCAGAATCTTAAAGACCTCAAATCAGTTGACTCCAGGCTTCACACATTATGGCGTTTGGTTGCTGTAGTTACCTGAAGCACGATCTGGTGTCTACAGGGAGTGTTTGATTCTGAGTTTTACCGGATGTTTTAATGTTGATTCTGTTTCTGACTTCCTGTCTCTCTGTTTTATCCTGAATTGAAAAAGAGGAGTCAGTGGAAACACACATTTATTTCATTTAACCTTTAGTTATATTTGAAAGATCAGTTGAGGGTTGACCCTTATTTGCAATGACGTCAAGTCAACACACACATTGATTGTAGTGAAATCAAACTGGTTGAATTTGGGGGTGACAGTGAAACAAGAGGAGTAAGAGATAAGGAGGATTATCATATTCATGGTGATGTTTTTTGCTCAAAGGGGAAAAATCTCTTAATATTTCTTTCCAAAGCTGCAACCTCCTGCTGCCTCATTATTCCAAATAACTGTTTATTTTAGTCTGAGTTCAGTTATTTACTGTTTTTATTCTTTTTCTTGCTCCGGTCGACTTTTCACATGTAAAATGATTTCACTTTGTTTATTATGTTTTTATAGTTTAGTTTGTTTGCTTTTACCTTAAAACAAACGTTATGTTATTTAGTCAATTTTAGCATTTGTTGATGTTGTATTATTCTGACTTTTGTACGTGAAGACCAGCGACGACTTTGTAGGAGCTGATAATCCAAATAAAGAATAAACATCTGTTTCAAAATAACATCGTTTCAGCGACTGATTGTCAACTGAAAGTGTATGAGACATGACAACAAGATACGTTACTACTCTTAAAGGTGAAGTCAGCGATTCTGGAGGATAGCTTGTTGTTCAATCAATCAAACTTTATTTGTTCTTCTCACATGGGCAGCTGTGAAGAACACTGCAGAGGTAACAGGAGGGGGAGGGATGGTATGCGAACAAGAGGGCTGATTGTACTGGGAAGTATGGGATTTTCTGATTTTCCCAGTCTGAGTTCAGTTATTTACTGTTTTTATTGTTCATTCTTTTTCTTGCTCCTGTCGACTTTTCACATGTAAAATTATTTCACTTTGTTTAGTTTGTTTGCTTTTACCTTAAAACAAACGTTATGATATTTAGTCAATTTTAGCATTTGTTGATGTTGTATTATTCTGACTTTTGTACGTGGAACCATGAAGACCAGTGTCGACTTTGTAGAAGCTGATAATCCAAATAAAGAATAAACATCTGTTTCAAAATAACATCGTTTCAGCGACTGATTGTCAACTGAAAGTGTATGAGACATGACAACAAGATACGTTACTACTCTTAAAGGTGAAGTCAGCGATTCTGGAGGATAGCTTGTTGTTCAATCAATCAATCAAACTTTATTTGTTCTTCTCACATGGGCAGCTGTGAAGAACACTGCAGAGGTAACAGGAGGGGGAGGGATGGTATGCGAACAAGAGGGCTGATTGTACTGGGAAGTATGGGATTTTCTGATTTTCCCAGTAGTTAACACCCCCTTAGGCCGGGATACCTACTCAAAATCTCTTAAGAAACTCATTTTTAACTTTCATATTTGTGGCCCTGTTTTGTATTTCAATTGAATGCTGAATGTGGTGTACGGCAACTGTATGTGCTTGGTTGTGTGTGGTGGTAGGGGCCGAGAGGAAAAAGGGCAAACCAGTTATAACAAGGTCTCTGGTTGGATCCCCGGCACTGGGCAGGAGGGTGTTTTTTTTTTAGTTAATACTAGTGATGGCTGGTATTAGATCTACGGTGCCCATAATCTCTACCATTGTGTCCTTGAGCAAGACACTTAAACCCAAACTGCTCCAGGGGCGCTGTACTATGGCTGACCCTGCGCTCTGACCCCCTCTGGAGTGTGGGAACTTGAGAGGGGAGATGAGAAAAGACAAATTTAAATGTGCCTAGTTTAAATTGACTAATAAACTGACTTGACTTATGTATTATGTCACAGTGCGGCTTTCTTGGCCAGGTCATTCTTGGAAAACTAATTGTAATCTTATTGAGTTTTTTTTTTTACTGTCGGGGAAGTTTTTAAATCAGTTAAAGCTGCAGTGTGTAGAATTTTGGGTTTTATTTCCTAGCAGATTTTGTAGAAAGTAATTATAATATCCATAAGTACATTTAATTTAGTGCATAATAGCTGAATTTTTTTTTATTATTATTTATTGTTTCCCTTAGAAAGGGTCTCATATATGTCCATATTTCTGCATATTTTGGACCAAGGCCTAGTGCCGCCATCTTGAAAGTGTCATAGTTGGAATGTCATCAGGTGCATTGTTTAAAATTTAGAATTGTTCTTGTCCTTGAAGGCCACTGTAGCTTCTGTTATTATTCTAAAGGGGTGGGGTTACCCAGGGAGCGTTGCGTTCTTGAACTTTGTAGAACTTTCTTGATGATGTCATATTACACACTGCACCTTTAAACCTTGTGGGAATAAATTAACTGATGTATTCCAAGTAGATAGAAAACAAACAGAAATCCAAATTCGATTCAGCTGAAAAGGGTCAGACCACTCTTCCCATGAATGAGGATCGGAGGAATGACAAACATCACTTCAAACTTGCAGCCTCCTATGCAGTTAAATGTGTTTACATCTGTTACATCAGTTGAAGTGTCAACACAAATACACTCAGTTGGTAAACACAATATAGAAAACGTTTTTACACATGTTAGGTCATAAAACAATTAAACTCTTAAAGGTGCAGTGTGTAATATGACATCATCAAGAAAGTTCTAGAAAGTTCTAGAATGCAACGCTCCCTGGGTAACCCCAACCCTTTAGAATAATAACAGAAGCTACAGTGGCCTTCAAGGACAAGAATAATTCTACATTTTAAACAATGCACCTGATAACATTCCAACTATGACACTTTCAAGATGGCGGCACTAGGCCTTGGTCCAAAATATGCCGAAATATGGACATATGAGACCCTTTCTAAGGGAAAAAAAATATTAAAAAATTGTTTTTCAGCTATTATGCACTAAATCAAGTGTACTTATGGATATTATAATTACTTTCAACAAAATCTGCTAGGAAATAAAACCCCAAATTCTACACACTGCAGGTTTAAGGAGCTGTCTTCCTTAAAGGTGCAGTGTGTAATATGACATCATCAAGAAAGTTCTAGAAAGTTCTAGAATGCAACGCTCCCTGGGTAACCCCAACCCTTTAGAATAATAACAGAAGCTACAGTGGCCTTCAAGGACAAGAACAATTCTAAATTTCAAACAATGCACCTGATGACATTCCAACTATGACTCTTTCAAGATGGCGGCACTAGGCCTTGGTACAAAATATGCAGAAATATGGACATATATGAGACCCTTTCTAAGGGAAAAAATGATAATTCAAAACATTTTTTTCAGCTATTATGCACTAAATTAAATGTACTTATGGATATTATAATTACTTTCTACAAAATCTGCTAGGAAATAAAACCCACAATTCTACACACTGCAGGTTTAAACATCCTTTATTGCCACCCCCTCCCCACCCCCTCTCGCAAATGGTACTTATCTTTAGCAGAAGGTTTGAACATTTACTTATTCAGTGAGCATTATACAATTCACAGATGTCTGAGTAAAACGTCACAGAAAATAATTCTCCCGTCACACTCATCTCCCCTCTCAAGTTACCACACTCCAGAGGGGGTCCTCACACACACGTATATTGACATAAATACATCGCTTACTTCACCTTTAATGTACAAGTCTCTGAATGTATTTATCTGAACTGTAGAACAGCCATTAAAGCTGCTAGTTTTATTAAACTGCAAATTGTGACGGGATTTAGTCACCACATCAAACTGTAATGGACATTACATACATTGGGACATCTTAAACATTGTTCTTGCATGTTTAGCAGTATGGAAGTAAATGTATACTGGTAATCTTTTCAAGTTGATGCCAACAGGCCAATAACATTGTTTGTGACTAAACACACCCCCTGGCATCCCATTTTAAACTACTGTTATCTGGTCGTCGTCTCTGCGTACCCCTTATGACCAAGAACAGATCCAAATTCTCTTTTGTACCACAAGCCATAAAAGCCTTAAATCAGTCAGAATGAGCTAGATGTCCAGCTGGCCTGGTTATGTCCAAATGTGTATAGTGCATTGTAGTGTGTAATGTATGTTCTTCATGTCATGTCTGTCAGTGTCTGATGTATGGACTATCTGTTTGTATCATTATGTCTGATGTCATGTCATGAAATGCGACTGTGCCGCAAACCCAACTGCCCCACGGGGACACTAAAGTTGTCTGCTACTGCTAAAGTTGGTAACACTTTATAATAACTATCCGTTGTAACTCGTTAATAGATCATTAGTAAACTCTTAATTAATGATTATTAATGATTTGTTAAGTGTGTGTTAGCAGTTTGTTAAGGATTTATAACAATGGTAGATAGTTAATAGCTTAATAATTGAATCAGTTTCATCTGGGAGGTAATCCGAGATTAACTGATCACGTCACGTTCAAGTCCATGGCATGCACAGTGTGTATTGAGTTTATTTAAAAATATTTGAAAATGGGGCTGCCCTCAGTTGTCCATGCACTGTGTATAGTCTATAGCCTATTTCAGCCTCGTCCCAGATGAACTGATTCAATTATTAAGCTATTAACTATCTACCATTGTTATAAATCCTTAACAAACTGCTAACAAACACTTAACAAATCATTAATAATCATTAATTAAGAGTTTACTAATGATCTATTAACGAGTTACAACGGATAGTTATTATAAAGTGTTACCCTAAAGTTTAGTTTTCACTTCTAAATTTAAGGTATAAGGTAGGCCTATAAGAACAATTTTGGTTCAAGTGTCAAGAAACCACACCAATTTTTTTTATTAGAACGCAACGTATGATTTATTCTAGAATTCTTTTACACTCGTGTTTCATCTGTGCATAACATTAAAGACAAGAACAACATTTAAAGGCAACGATTTTTTTTATTTTAATTGGCAAATGCTTTGAATAAGGTTGCAGCAATGCGTCTATGTACAGCCCTCCCATGTCAGAAAGCCTAAAGAAAAACAACAACTTTGTAACACAGTTCGATTATAGGTTCGTTTATACGCCGTACACTTTTTTTTTCTTTTTTCAAACATACACATACATATACTTTCAGTTTTTGGTTTTGGGGAACAACTAAAAATTCAAAATTAAAACAATACAATTATAGGCTATCTATAGTGTAAAATCAATATACATTTATAATAATAATTAAAAAAAAGTCGAAAACATGCAAGGTTTGTAGTGCATTACAACCCTATGTGTCTATAAATTCTTCTTAAAAGGCAGACACTGACAGACAAACATACAACAGAGGAGCTGATACAAAAAAGAAGAAGATATAATTAATTGTTATATATAGATACAGTAATTCCTAAAAATAAAATCCTATGCCAACTCCTTTTTTTATATTTGTATTAATATTAATTTATGTGCAAAAGAAGCTCATTCATTTCCAACATTAAATACATTTTATTTTGTGTAATGCTACGGTGACACACATAGCGTTTCAGTACAAGCCTAGAAGGAGACGCGACCTCACAATGGACAGATATATCAAATCAGGGACGTATTATATCACCAAGCCTTAGCCAAAATGCTTTCCAAGGATCTACAGGTGAATCTAAAAAATCATTAGCCTCATTGCATAATTGCCTAAATCATATTTACTCTACTTTATTCTACATCTACTTTTCGTTAGCCTAATAGCATATTTGCCAAAGTCATATTTTAAGGAATATAGAGTAGGATAAAGTAGATGTAGAGTAGATGTATATGTAGAGTAAAAGAGTAGAGTAAATATGATTATGAGGCTAACGAAATATCAGAATCTCAATGACGTTCCCCCCCCCCCCCTGTAATTTAATCTAAAAGTAAATCTTTCATGTATTCTAGATTCCTTACACATACAGTGAAATAAACATACTTTTTAGGAGGTTGACATTTCTGTATTAAAAATCCTTTTTTTGATGGGTTTTATGTAATACTGTAAACATTTTGAGACACTGTTTTTTTTTTATTTTCATGAGCTATAAACTGTAATCATCCAAATTAAAGCAAATTAAAACCTGGCATATTTCATTTTGTGTAGGGAATCTAGAATATATGTAAGTTTCACCTTTTGAATGGATTTTTTCATGATTTTCAATTTTTTTTTAAAGACCTACTTCACCGGTTTGAATATGAAGGTGTATTGAATTCTGAGATCCTATGTAGTATAAATGTGCGAAAAAAAATTAAATTGGTTCATCCTAGCCTAGAAAGAGTGTTTTTTTAACCCTATATTTCTCTTTCTGTGATGTCACAAGAAAGAGAAATATAGGGTTAAAAAAAAAACACTCTTTCTGCCTTTTCTCAGGCTAGGATGAACCAATTTCATTTTTTTTTGCACATTTATACTAAATAGGATCTCAGAATTCAATACACCTTCATGTTCAAACCGGTGAAGTAGGCCTTTAATGCATCTGTACTTCTCGACTAGTGCCTGCCAAGCACATTCTGCGACAACTCTACTCAAATAGCAATTGTGATAAATTTATTGACCTTTTAAAATTGTCCAAAGTTTTGGAAAATTGAAAATCAAAGTGTCCAAACGCACTCAAAACGCAATCATTCATTGTAATCAATCGAATCAATCATACTTGCTTGTGAAGATATATTTGCCTGTGTGGAGACTGTCTCCCCCTGTGCTGCTAGTCCTAACCAACAGTGTCAGTTCAAGCCTTGATAAATGCTCGCCTACTAATGTTAATTTTCTCATACCCTATATTTCCATTTTTTATTTTTTTAACTCGAAGAAACCCAACCCTAGAAGAGAGTATTCGGGCCAGGGGGTGAGAAAATAAATTAAGCTATGTTTTGTTTATTTTTCTTTGACTTCAAGAATTTAGTCTAAAAATGTCTTACGCATTACGATAGCAACGATGCATCT
This sequence comes from Hyperoplus immaculatus, assembly GCA_949357725.1. Classification (NCBI taxonomy): domain Eukaryota; kingdom Metazoa; phylum Chordata; class Actinopteri; order Uranoscopiformes; family Ammodytidae; genus Hyperoplus; species Hyperoplus immaculatus. The sequence goes on from OX442350.1 coordinate 36,928,017, forward strand.
TTTGGGTGTTAATAACGTTTTGCTTATTAGTTATGGATCCCAGAAGAAATCCCAATCTGTCGAACTTTCCAATTCAACTGCAGTCCTGAAATATTTAGCTTAATCTAAAAAAATGTCAACTTTTTTCACCAGATTTAAAAAAAAAAATCTTGAAGTGCATAAAATAAAATAAACGTAATTTAATTTTCCCCTCGCCACTGGCCCTTACACTCCTCTGTACAATCCCAAGCATGAACAAACAATCCAGTATTTAACTGCATCTCCCTCGTGCCCCCACTGCCTAACGTCTACCGGATAGACAGGCCTTCAAATCTGCATCACCTGATTTATGACATTTAACGTATGTGTGGTTAAATAAAATAAAATAAAACTAAACATGAAGGTGTGCCTTGTGCAGGAAGACATGTGAATAGTGATACTGTAGGTGTGTTGTGCTTACAAGGATAAAAAAAAAGACAAATTTAGTCAGTTGATTACAGCTTTTTACATGCATTTTTAAAGCGATGTAGCGGTGTTTAAGCTAGTGGACGCTAATGTCTTTGCTAATGCTTATACAGTAGCTTTCCAAGGGGAGGGACTGGAGTAGTGCTAACCCTTGTTCCTAAAGTGTCTTCCGAGGTGTGTGAGAGAGGGTAAATATTGCACGTGTACTATTTCTGTAATTTCTGTTAAATTTGACAAAATATTACAGATTTTTGACTTTTCTTTTCAACACAAGATTGTCAGCTACTCGATGGCAAGTTGAGCTCGACGCTGACAGTAAATGTACGATTTGAAAGAAACTCAGGATTATTAGCTACATAACACAAACTATACTACAGCTAATATCTCTTAACGGAAAGACAAAAACATTTAAAAATTAATTAAAAAGTGAGTTTTAAAAAAAGTTAAAAGGTAAAATAATCACTTTGAGCCCATCGTTTAGCTTGTAGTAATGCTGTTGAAATGAGCTTATACACCAACACAGCAACTAAAGGTGCTCAGAGGAACTTTCAGATTGTGTTAATTCTAGCGCCCCCCCTTAGGACAAAAGCGGTAGTGTTTTTACTACGCCAGCTGTTGTTCCTGGGTGAGTGTATACCCATGGCAAAGGCATTAAGAAAAACTATATAAAAATAGCATTCTTTAGCACTGATGGTCTCGTTTGCTGTTACATGTAATTTATGATCATCAGAGGGAAAAATTAGACTGTTTCAGAAATATTTAAAAGTTCCTCGTAGCACCTTTAAACAGTGACTTCAAAAGACATCCTAAACTCGGACTGGCTTGCAAAACAAATGCCTGGTGAACATTTAGTTTTCAAGATGAAAATCAAGTTTTAGTCTTAGATTCCAAACTCCATGCAGAATCATAACTTGGGTTTTGTCCCCAGCTCTTTCAAAATAAAAGCCTCGTTTCCACTGAATAGTACAGGTCTGTTCGGCACGGTTCACACAATGCCGATAAATTCTACACACTGCGTCTTTAACTATGGTGACATCATCATAGTGGGACACAGTTTAACCTGCTGATTAACTCAATTTGGAGGAAAAAAAAGCCACACAATAAACAAAGAGTGTAGTGCCGCCATTTTTCCTCCATACACAAGAGTCTCTTCACTGTGGCCGAGGAGATTACACACGGACGTTTATCGCTATATCTCTCACACGGAAATGATGATTCTGTCGACCAATCAATGGACGGCAGTGTGTAGCTCCACCCCCATTTAGGGACGGCTTGGTAACCCAACGAAAGGGTGAACAAAATAGGTTGGCTTATGTTGGTACCCTGTCCAACTTTCGACTGTGGAAATGCAATGACATGCATACCGTACCGAACTGAGTTGTCAGTGGAAATGAGGCTTAACTTCAGAACTCAGTCTGTATGAGAGCAACAATAACAAAACAAAACATTTAAAACACTATCTCTCTCTCTCTCTCTCTCTCTCTCTCTCTTCTGGCGTCTCTAGCTAGTGTCGAACTTACTGACCAAAATTAGAAGTGTGTTTTGACTACAACACATCCCTACTCTCTCTCTCTGTTTTACAGCCCTAACACACATAGCTCCACTCTGTCTTTGTGTGTGTGTGTGTCTCTGTCTGTCTGTCTGAGTGTGTCTGTCTGTCTCTCTCAGTGTGTGTGTGTGTGTGTGTCTCTCTCAGTGTGTGTGTGTGTGTGTGTGTATGTCTCAGTGTGTGTGTGTGTGTGTGTGTGTGTGTGTCTCTCTCTCAGTGTGTGTGTGTGTGTGTCTCAGTGTGTGTGTGTGTGTGTCTCTCTCAGTGTGTGTGTGTGTGTGTGTGTGTGTGTGTGTGTCTCTCTCAGTGTGTGTGTGTGTCTCAGTGTGTGTGTGTCCTAGCAGCCGAATGTCTCCTGCGAGGCGTAGACCATGTAGAGGAAGCCGTCCTCGTCCCTCTCCTGCTCGTAGATCTCAGAGATGGAGGTGGAGACGGACACCATGCTGTGCTGGTTCACCAAGAGGAAGAAAGCCTGGGTCGGGTTCAGCTGCAGACGACGCCTGGGGGAGAGACACATACACGGGAAAAGATATTGAAGTTTTTGAGTTGCTTGGAGTGTGGTGTTGTCTAGTGTGTGGTTGTGAATGTGTGAATGGCAAGTCATTAAGAATAAGTTGTTATTTACAATAGCGGCCTGATAAGTGACAGAAGCCCCTTAAAACAGTTCAAATACATTAGACGTAAAATACAATTAAAAATTACAACACAAAGTTATTGTTATGAGTTTGTAATGTCTTTAATTTTTTGATCTGTCTGTGAATTGGGGGGACGAGAACAATATCAGAGAGCTGTGTGTGTTTGTGTGTGTCACTCAGTGTCTGTCTGTCTCTCTCTCTGTACCTGATGATCTTGACCAGTTCACTCATGTTGACGTGGTCTGTCTCCCTCCCTCCCTCCCTCCCTGTCTGTCTCCCTCCCTCCCTCCCTGTCTCCCTCCCTCCCTGTCTGTCTCCCTTCCTCCCTCCCTGTCTGCCTGTCTGTCTCCCTTCCTCCCTCCCTGTCTGTCTGTCTCTCTCTCTGTACCTGATGATCTTGACCAGTTCACTCATGTTCACGTGGTCTGTCTCTGTGTCTGTCTGTCTGTCTGTCTGTCTCCCTCCCTCCCTGTCTGTCTGTCTGTCTCTCTCCCTCCCCCCCTCCCTCCCTGTCTGTCTGTCTGTCTCTCTGTCTCCCTCCCTTCCTGTCTGCCTGTCTCTCTCTCTGTACCTGATGATCTTGACCAGTTCACTCATGTTGACGTGGTCTGTCTGTCTGTCTGTCTGTCTGTCTGTCTGTCTCCCTGTCTGCCTGCCTCTCTGTCTGTACCTGATGATCTTGACCAGTTCACTCATGTTGACGTGGTCTGGAACCAGGAACTTGGTTTTGTCCAGAACAGGAAGTTGCTTCTCTCCCTTATATCTCTCAATGATCACCTAGCAACAACACACACAGAACATCAAGTTATTGTACACGTCATTTATAGTTGTTTTAAAGCTGCAGTGTGTAGAATTTTGGGTTTTATTTCCTAGCAGATTTTGTAGAAAGTAATTATAATATCCATAAGTACATTTAATTTAGTGTATAATAGCTGAAAAAAATGTTTTGAATTATTATTTTTTCCCTTAGAAAGAGTCTCATATATGTCCATATTTCTGCATATTTTGGACCAAGGCCTAGTGCCGCCATCTTGAAAGTGTCATAGTTGGAATGTCATCAGGTGCATTGTTTAAAATTTAGAATTGTTCTTGTCCTTGAAGGCCACTGTAGCTTCTGTTATTATTCTAAAGGGTTGGGGTTACCCAGGGAGCGTTTCATTCTAGAACTTTGTAGAACTTTCTTGATGATGTCATATTACACACTGCACCTTTAACCCATTATCCCTATATATACAGTTTGTAGAAAGCTTGAAATGCTTATATCCAAAAGTCCATTTGTAGTTTAAATTACTGTCAAAAATGGCTATGACATTGGATTTATAATAATAATAATGATAGTAATAGCTTGGTTTTATATAGCACCTTTCAAGAAACCCAAGGACGCTTTACCAAAGTACAGGGGGGTGATAAGAAATAAATCATATTCACTTTGTAAACATCATGCATTTTGTATTTTTTTTAAGTGTGTTGGAAAAGCTTTATTGAAAAGTGAATTCCCTTGATTTTAAATAAACAACAAAGGTTTGACCTGACTCAAAAACATCTTGTTAAAGTGGATTCTCTCATTTGTATAATTGTTGGAGGTCGAAAATTGTGATTGCGATTAAATTTAAATAAATTGCACAGCCCCAGCCCGTGAGTGAGTGAGTGAGTGAGGTGACTTTCTTACAGGGATCTTGTTGGGATGTTGGTCCCTGATCTGCTGCACCTCTTTGCATCGGTCGGCTGTGGGCGAAAAGAAACACACAATTCATTATCAAAACAACTTTCAGCCTTAAAATAGACTTTATAAAAATAACATTTGGGAAATGTATTTATACCTCGTGAAAACACTCCAGTAAAACACACTATTTATTTCTGGACATAGTGTACAAACGAGCACGGATGTATTAAAGGTGCAGTGTGTAATATGACATCATCAAGAAAGTTCTACAAAGTTCTAGAATGCAACGCTCCCTGGGTAACCCCAACCCTTTAGAATAATAACAGAAGCTACAGTGGCCTTCAAGGACAAGAACAATTCTACATTTTAAACAATGCACCTGATGACATTCCAACTATGACACTTTCAAGATGGCGGTACTAGGCCTTGGTCCAAAATATGCAGAAATATGGACATATATGAGACCCTTTGTAAGGAAAAAAATAATATTAATAAAATAAAAAAAAATCAGCTATTATGCACTAAATTAAATGTACTTATGGATATTATAATTACTTTCTACAAAATCTGCTAGGAAATGAAACCCAAAATTCTACACAGTGCAGGTTTAATGACCAAAATTATTAAAACCATATCCCTATATGTTGTGTTAAAGGTCAGTGATTCTGGAGAACGCTTGTTGTGAAAATCAGTGAATATCTCCTCATGATCCGCTACCTGTCTGTACTGTGTGTGAGCTGGAAAAATAACTAGTGTTAATACACAGCCTAGGCTCTGTAAACTGGCATGTTGCTAGCCTTTACATACCCTTAATTTACATACCAGTTTACAGAGCCTAGGCTGTGTATGTTTCAGCTCACACAGAACAGACAGGTAGCGGATCATGATTCATTGATTTTGAAAAAGTGATTTTGACAACAAGCGTTCTCCAGAATCACTGACTACACCTTTAACTAATCAAGTCTTGTTCCCCAGTGAGGGTAAAATGGATGTGTGTGTGTGTGTGTGTGTTAGCACTGGTCAAAGTATTTGATTGTGATGTAACAGCAGTGATGTGTGTCAGTGTGACTGTGACACAGACAAACAGCAGTGGAGCAGATATACAACAGATTAGCAGGATCAGTTCAAGGCCAACCAGTCACAGCCACACACAGGGTTCCTCCCTATGGCTAAGACAAGTTAGATGTATTTATTACTATTTTAATGACGACATTTTCTTAAAGCTGCAGTGTGTAGAATTCTGTGTTTTATTTCCTAGCAGATTTTGTAGAAAGCTATTATAATATCCATAAGTACATTTAATTTAGTGCATAATAGCTGAAATTTTTTTTTTAATTATTATTTTTTCCCTTAGAAAGGGTCTCATATATGTCCATATTTCTGCATGTTTTGGACCAAGGCCTAGTGCCGCCATCTTGAAAGTGTCATAGTTGGAATGTCATCAGGTGCATTGTTTAAAATTTAGAATTGTTCTTGTCCTTGAAGGCCACTGTAGCTTCTGTTATTATTCTAAAGGGTTGGGGTTACCCAGGGAGTGTTGCATTCTAGAACTTTGTAGAACTGTCTTGATGATGTCATATTACACACTGCACCTTTAAAATCCAAATTTTACAAAAAACAAAACTGTAGAAAAAAAACCACATCCATTATTCTGGGTTGGAGAAAATTTAGTTTTAAAACGTGACTTCTTATGTCCAGAGGAAAAATGTATAAAGAATGTTTTTATGTACTGTATGTCATTTACTTCAGGCCAATTCAAATATCAAAACACACAACTCAAACCCCATAGTACAAATCCACCATTGATGCAAAGCGCACACACACACACACACAGACACACACACACACCAGGGGTTGACACTAAGGTTTCAAATGCACTTGCCCATAGGGCAAGTACAGGTAATGTTTTACTTGCCCGAATGTTGTGTTCACTTGCCCAAAAAAAACAAAAAAAACTGTTAAACAATGATATATACAGTATAGGATAATTGAATTATACATTTTAGCGATCTCTTATCTCTTAAATGCAAACACTGCTTACTAGTCTCATCCTGACCACATAAAACGAACAACAATTCATATAAGCCTAGATATCATGACATCACACACTACACCAAGCGCTTGGTCCTGCTGCAGCATCGTGAAAGGGCCTCTTTTTGCCATGCACCTTGCCCAGGGGCTCAGAAAACTCAGTCTAGCTCAGAGTCAAGCTGAATGTTAGCTTCCACAGAAAAATTTTACTTATTTAAAACGGTCACATTGTGCCAAAAAGTGATTGTGTGCCATAAAATTATTAAAGTCCACCATGTTAAAGCTATTGCCCAGTTACACTGTAAGTAAGGAGGGGGATCATTAATTTCTATTCATATTGATACCATTATAAAGACTCCACAATCCAAATCTTTATCAATACTTTTCTATTATTTTGTTTAAAGAGAACTGGTATTATTGCTTTAATTGCTTACAAGATGAGCAGAGCTCAGGATAGGACTTTAAGCAGGTCATAATTCCATATTTAGGCCTACTATTTAGTTTATATTGCTGGGAAAACAAGTTTTTTACCCAAACTGTAGGCTATTATTCAAGCTTCCCGCGAAAAACTCAAATTTCTTATTTTCTTGATGTTACATTTGAACACATCATGATGTAATTTTATTGACCTTTGCCTAATAATCATTTTACTGAGCCGACCTGAACACATCACATTTGAACCGTTTGCGATTTTTTTTTAGCTAACTAGGTCTTATCCTGCATATTTTAATATGGATTTAAAAACTATCCGTTTTTTTAACTGCGGGACTTGTCACTTGCTACAGTCTCTCGTTTGTTGATCACCGCTGCATTGAATGAATGATGAGACGGTGCGGAGCCCGTCTGCAGCGGCTCAGCAGACAAGAGTTTTTTTTTTTTTTTTGGAGACGGAGCGGGTGGAAGGAGTTTCTTCAAGACATTCGAAGGTAGAACAGTTTTACAGTCCATGATGCGGTCCAGTGATGGAATAATACGCTGAAGTAGGCCTAATTAGATGAAGATGACCCGACTCGATAGGCTATTTAAAATTATATAATGTGACCTAGCCTAGGCCTACTGGACTCCATAGCGGTATCGATAAGCTCAAACGTTATTGATTTCTGGGTTTTGAATATAGCGGAACCAGGTAGATAGAGCCGGCTTTCGGAACGTAGACAGTGAAACTGCGCGCACACAGGCTGTGTGTGTGTGTGTGTGTGTGTGTGTGTGTGTGTGAGAGAGAGATAGAGAGATCGAGTGCGAAAGAGCGACCGTGATGCTGCTGGCTGCCGTGCGCAGCTGCTCAATTGCGAATATAGCCGATCTATTTTGTGTGATTTAGCGAAAAAAAAATGTTTTGCAGACTGTAAAACACATGAATACATAGCCTAGACTACAGACAAACCCTCTAAAATCCACTTGCCCGTCCGGGCAACCAAGACGCAATCTCAACTTGCCCAAACATTATTTTCAGTTGCCCCGGGCAAGCGGGCAACCGTTAGTGTCAACCACTGCACACACACACACACACAGACACACACACACTCCTTACTTCTGAAACTGCTGTGTATGTAGTAGTGTAGAATCTGTTAATGAGTTTAGGCCAGTTTGGGTCGCTGTCACATTATCTTTAGCAAAGGCCATGTTCAAAATTACTTTAAAAAACATCACTTATTGCTTCAAGATAGTAAAAGAAAAAAAAAATCTACTACCACCACAGTTGAAAAAAAATATATATATTTGTTGGTGTGTCATTTACTTAAAGCTGCAGTGTGTAGAATTTTGGGTTTTATTTCCTAGCAGATTTTGTAGAAAGTAATTATAATATCCATAAATACACTTAATTTAGTGCATAATAGCTGATTTTTTTTTTTAGAATTATTCTTTTTTCCCCTTAGAAAGGGTCTCATATATGTCCATATTTCTCCATACCTTGGACCAAGGCCTTGTCACCGCCATTTTGGAAGTGTCATAGTTGGAATGTCACCAGGTGCGTTGTTTAAAATTTAGAATTGTTCTTGTCCTTGAAGGCCACTGTAGCTTCTGTTATTATTCGAAAGGGGTGGGGTTACCCAGGGAGCGTTGCATTCTAGAACTTTGTAGAACTTTCTTGATGATGTCATATTACACACTGCACCTTTAATTCATTTTGTATATATATCTGTCATTTACTTCAAGCCAATCAAAATACACAACTACAACTTCACGGTATGATTTCAATTCAAGGATAGATGCAAATCAGTTTTAAGGTTAAGTACAAAAGGAGCAACCATCAATTTGAAAGGCCTTTAAGATATAATAGAATATATATAAGTTTGGGCCAACTGTGCCATGTTTTAAATTACTTTAAAACATCAATTATTTGGTCCAGAAAGTTTATTTTTATTTTTAAATGTTTGCAAAATATATTATTTTAAATGTAATTTATTTCATGTCACAGTAACATTAGCATTAGCTTTAGCAAAGGCCTGTTATTATTATTACTATTACCAGCAGCTTCAACCGTTCTTTATTAGCAGTAAACAAACATGTGGTGTGTTACTCGAAAGGGAAAAACATCTTGTGCAGACACAGTATCCCGCTGCACGTGCTCAAGAGATTCATGTTGTAATGTGACTCTTTGCCTTTGAAGGGAGGAGCTCAGGACTACATGTTACATCATGTTTAAAAGTGAGCACTGAAAGATATAATAATCAATTTACTGTGTTGTGTGTCAAATATATCAGAGATAAGGAATAATGTATAATTATTATGACTATTATGTTTTAATATAACGTTATAATAGCCAAATAAACAGTATAAAAGACGTGTTTTAGAATGTAAACAATAAATACTGCTATAAAAATAACAACTGCAACAACTACAGTACAATCAAAAAGCTTTAAAAAATATATGACATAGATATTGATGCTATGCTTTTATTTATTGTACATATTGTCCTATTTTTTTGGTGTACTATGGACCTGCCATTGTGTCCTGAATAAAGTTATTATTATTATTATTATTATTATTATTATTGTTATTATTATTATTGTCATTATTATTATTATTATTATGACTGGTTGCTCATTTATGTACAAACCTGAAACTGCCTGTGCATCTATCCTGGATTTGAAATCATACTAGGAAGTTTTAATCTGATGTATTTTTATTATACAACAACTATAAATTCATTAATTATTTCATAATAACAACAAACGATTCCCCTTCACCTAAAACATGTTTAGTTTTACAATGGTATCACCGTTTCGTCCTGGTTATAAGAACTTTGTCTAAATACTTTTCTTGCTGTTTTTCACTTTTATTTTGTGTACACATTTTTTAAATTGCCGTTGTTATGTGTAACACTATGCAACATTATTTTGAAAGGGCTTTACAAATACAGTTTATTCTCATCATTATCTATTATATTTTCAGCCATTTTCTTAACTAGTTGTGGTTTATTTGAGGTACTTTTAAATGTGTTGTGGTATTTTACAAGTGCTGCCAATATGTTATAAACCTGCTGAAGATGTATTGCTTAATTTGCCTACGCTTTGTCCATTTGCATTCGTTTTCTCAAGTTGCATTGTCTTGAGCTCTCAGGGCCACCGTAGAAATCGCAAATAAAAAAAAAACAAGGAGTGACCCAGTTGGCCTTTAAACGGTTAGCAGCCACAGAGATAACAACACAACCAGCTAAACAGGAGATACTCACTGTAGTGTAAAAATGGCATTTACAGCCAATTTAACATTGTTTTGCGACCCTTTTTAGCCCTAAACAACCTTTTAAAAACCGATATCCCCAAAACGTCACGCTATATAACGCTTATGCCTTATAATCTAGCTATAAACGGCTTCTAAATCGCTTGTAATAGCCACACAAACACAGTAAACAACCAAAGTCATTACACTTGTCAACAACATACTCAGTGGGCTAGCTTACGATTAGCAACAGGCCGGCTAGCTAACCTAACCGCCTTCAGATGCTGTTTTAAATCAATTTAAATGTGATTTTCTTACCAAATGTCCGCCTCTGTTTGAACGGTCTGTCGGACGGCATATCTATCACTGTTATTACACAGTTAAAACCAGTAAAATAACCCGTTAAAATGGACTTATAGGCAGGTTAACAACACAGAGGTAAAGCTAGCTGTGTGAGCGTCCAAACGGGTCTGATAGTGATACAGCTGAAAACCAACAACAGCTCGACACAAACAAAGCGACTGAGGCCATGACGTCACCCGAGGCTCTCTTAAAGGGGACGCGCATATATTATGTTTATTTTATTCCTGAGTCATTATCAGTTATATTAGTGTGAATGCTGAAGACTGTGTGTGTGTGTGTGTCTCTCTCTCTCTCTGTGTGTGAGTGTATGTGTGTGTCTGTGTGTGTGTCTCTCTCTGTGTGAGTGTATGTCTCTGTGTGAGTGTGTCTATTCTCTGTAGTGTGTGTGTCTCAGTGTCTTGTCTGTGTCTCTCTCTGTGTAGTGTGTGTGTCTCTGTGAGTGTGTGTGTGTGTTAGAATGTCTTTATTGATCCAAGGGCGGAAATTGATTTTACAATATGCAGTTGCTCCCAGTTGTACACAGTCTGGAGATGTAGGGTTTAAAAGCTATAGTGCGTAACTTTGTTCATATAAATTAATCATTGCGAGTTGATACAAAGTTGATTAAGTCTATCAGCTCCACAAAACTCTCTCTGTATTTCTCAGTATGGCAGCGTTTACAACCTGGCGTCGAAAAATCCCCAAGAAGAGCCCAAGAAATGTTTCAGTTGTTGATTCTACTGCTAAGAAAAAACCTGGACGTACAGCAGAAGGTATAAAATCCATGTGCCATCACTGAAGGCTTTACCTCATGTAGATGCACCGACTAGTGTTGTTGTAATTACTCAGAATTCCTCATTGGGGGGAGCGACAGAAGTTACGCACTATAGCTTTAATGTGCATTTTCCCCTTTCCAAAACTGTTAACATCATAATAAACAGAGTACATGACAAAAACACACATGATAATTTTGACTTTTTTATTTACTTCATTTGTTAAAAATAACCATCAGGACATTGACACAAAGAGCGGAGAATTGCTTGTAGCGTATTTTTCGGCCCACCGGTGAAATACTTTTAATTATTCGACATCTTTTGCCAACGAAACAATAAATAACAATCCATAACAAGTTTTCCTTATAAAGATGGAACCCAAGAAAAAACTTCCTATACAACCTAAATATGTGCTGTGTGTCTCTCTCTGTTTGGTTTCAGGTATTTTAGCATCGTTTGTGCACTGATCACCGCTTTCCTAAAATATCTAATAAACAAACATAGTGAAATTAAAGGTGGAGTCAGTGATTCTGGAGAACGCTTGTTGTCAAAATATCTTTGTGTTAAAATCAATTAATATCTCCTCATGATCCACTACCTGTCTGTACTGTGTGTGCACTGAAAAATAAAACACAGCCTAGGCTCTGTAAACTGGTATGTTATAGAATGGGGCCCACTGTAGCTACCAACATGCCAGTTTACAGAGCCTAGGCTGTGTATTAATATTAACACTGGATTTTGTTTTAGGGCAACACACAGTACGGACAGGTGGTGGATCATGAGGAGATATTCACTGGTTTTTGACAACAAGCGTTCTCCAGAATCACTGACTGCACCTTTAACACACAGAGCAGAGACATAACTGGAATGCTAAAACATGGAAAAATGTATTTGAGTGACCGTTGTATATATGGTTCATTCGCTCATATTTTCCTTTTGGGGCGAAATTGATAAAACAGATATTTTATCCGTTATTTTCGCGGAGCATAAACCACTTCTGGTAAAGAGGTTGTTTTGATATAACAAGGCAAAGAACATGTTGGGCTGTTTTAAATATGGACAGACGGGGAAGAGAAGGTTGGCTCGCTTCAGTCCGACGGGTTCTGGATGACAATCAGGAAATAGTCCTTATCTGTGGAGAGAGGAGAGAGAGTTAGTTAAACCTGCAGTGTGTAGAATTTTGGGTTTTATTTCCTAGCAGATTTTGTAGAAAGTAATTATAATATCCATGAGTACATTTAATTTAGTGCACAATAGCTGAAAAAAAGTTTTGAATTATTATTTTTTCCCTTAGAAAGGGTCTCATATATGTCCATATTTCTGCATATTTTGGACCAAGGCCTAGTGCCGCCATCTTGAAAGTGTCATAGTTGGAATGTCATCAGGTGCATTGTTTAAAATTTAGAATTGTTCTTGTCCTTGAAGGCCACTGTAGCTTCTGTTATTATTCTAAAGGGGTGGGGTTACCCAGGGAGCGTTGCATTCTAGAACTTTGTAGAACTTTCTTGATGATGTCATATTACACACTGCACCTTTAACACATATCGATAAAAAAATAAAATAAAGGAATACTTCACCCATGGGGAACCGGCGTTCTATCATTATAAAATCACTATTATAATATAATGAATGAGGTTTTTCTTCCCTCAGTCTTCCCTTGGCCCAGCTGTCCTGTTAATCCTAACCCTACATTTTCCCATGCGTGATGTCACACATGGGAAAATGTAGGGTTAGACAGTGAGACCATAAAACACTCTTTCTGCCTTTTCTCAGGCTAGGATGAACCGATTTCTAAAATGTTTGCACATTTATACGACAGAGGATCTCAGAGTTCAATATGTGCTGTGTACTAACCAGGAGCGATCATGCTCTCGTTCTTCTTGCTCCTGACACGGAGGAAGGTGAGGTCGTTCTGTGTGTCTGTCTGTGTTGTCTGTCTGTCACTCTCTCTTTGTGTCTGTCTGTCTGTCTGTCTGTCTGTCTGTCTGTCTGTCTCTCTCTCTTTGTGTCTGTCTGTCTGCCTGTCTGTCTGTGTTGTGTATAGATATATATGTGTGTGTGTACTGACCAGGAGCGATCATGATCTCGTTCTTCTTGCTCCTGATCCGTAGGAAGGTGAGGTCGTTCTCTGTCTGTCTGTCTGTCTGTCTCTCTCTCCTTCTCTGTCTGTCTGTCTGTCTCTCTCTCTCTATCCCTCTGTGTCTGTCTGTCTGTCTCTCTCTCTGTGTCTGTCTGTCTGTCTGTCTCTCTCTCTCTCTATCCCTCTGTGTGTCTGTCTGTCTGTCTGTCTGTCTGTCTGTCTATCTATCCCTCTGTGTGTCTGTCTGTCTGTCTATCTATCTATCCCTCTGTGTGTCTATCTGTCTGTCTATCCCTCTGTGTGTCTGTCTGTCTGCCTGCCTGCGTGTGTCTGTGCTGTGTGTGTGTACTAACCAGGAGCGATCATGATCTCGTTCTTCTTGCTCCTGACCCGGAGGAAGGTGAGGTCGTTCTGGGGGTCGATGTCTCTCACGGTGCTCCGGGCCTTCAGCACCAGCTGGTGGATCAGACCGGCGTACTGCACCGTGCTACTGGGGTCCAGGGTCGACTTGATCGGGATGCCTGGGGGGGGGAGGGAGGGTTAGATAGATAGATAGATAGATAGATAGATAGATAGATAGATAGATAGATAGATAGATAGATAGATAGATAGATAGATATACAGACAGACAGAGAGACAGACAGACAGACAGACAGACAGACAGATGAAATGTATTGTTATTGATCTCACCTTCTGCGTTAACGATGATGATTCCCTGAACTCCTTTCTGCGTCTGAATCCTCTTCAGAGTTTCTTCTACTTCAGCCTTCAGGGAAGACAGGAGGAGTTCATATGTTATTTGAACGTTTCTACATTCAGCACTTTTAAATATCAATTAACCTCGAATTCCACTGTATTGGTTGTTTAGGAACTCTGTATTGTCATTCTCCAAACAGAATGTATGTTTAGTACAGACATAGGTGCAAACAAACACAAAAATGTTTATATAGATTATACAGTGTAGTAGACAAAAATACATGCAACACAAGTGCCTAGGCTGTGTATTAAATTAACGTCTTTTTTATGATTTTTAACGAAAGAATACATTAAATGCTGTCAGTGTGCAATGTGCTTATCGGGCTGAACAATAATATGGAGCCAAACGACATTTTAGTACCAATAAAACTGTTATTCTTTTAGATAAGCATATTACATTTCGAATGTGTGTGTGAATGGTAACGTGGGAAAGGAGAACAGGTCTCCCTTGCAAAAGAGTCTCCGGTCTCAATGGGATTTACCTGTAGAAATAAAGGTTAAAAAAAAATAATAATAATTTCTATTCAAATGAACATAATATCGATAAGCAGTTCACTCGTTTATCAGTGTTCCATGTTTTGCTATTTTTCAGCCTGAACGTGACATTTAAACACTATTATAAGGTCTTATTTTGTAGACTAATTTAACCAACTCGTTATAAGGATGTAAATGTGCCCTGAGTATTGATAATCACACAGATAGTAGCTTAAAATAATAACCGCTCAATCAGCTTTTTGTAAACAACAGAATGCTTTCTGACAACGCCCGACTAGCCACCCGTTGGCAACCGATTTAAAACCCATTTTTAAACAGATAAATAAATAAATTCACGCGCAGCAGCCTATATAAAGTACACAGCGTAGTAGACAAAGATACAGCAAGTGCCTAGGCTGTGTATTAACGATTTTTTAAATGATTTATGAACAATAATTTGAAACAAAACGACATTTTGGTACCGATTAATAACTTCTTTTGGCGATTAAAGTATTCAAATTAACAGAAATATCGATTGGCAGTTCGCTCGTCTATCTAGCGTTCGTTGAATGTGCTACTATTTTTTCAGCCTGAACGTAACATTTAAACGCCATTTTAAGGTCTTATTTGTTAGATTAATTCATATAGGACATTATAAGAATCTGCACGTACCGACTATAATTAATATAAATCAAATAAAATATCACAAAAAATAATAATCGCTAAATCAGCTGTTGTAAACACAGAATGCTAACTGACAACGCCCGATTAGCCACTGGCTAGCAACCGATTTAAAACCCTTTTTAACAGATTAATACATTCACACACAGTCCCTAAGGAAATATGAATGTTTAATAAATACACTTATCATGTCCTACCATGTTTAAAATGTGAAGATAAATCTGTTTCCGAGCTCAGAAAATAGCAGATAAATGCTAAGCAGCTAAACAGCTAGAGGCAAACGGAAAACTGTTGTGTTGCTGGGCGAAGGGAGTGACGTCAACTTCCGGGTCAAACTGCCATGATGCTACGTCACGGTCTGGGGCGAAAATCAGAAGAAATGGGTTTAAAGTTTATTTTAGGTGAATTTTTAATTTTTTAACATTCATCTTATCTTTCATGAAAGTGTTTGATAATGTGTAAAATAATTACAGGATTTTTCTTAATTTTGCCTTTTAATCCCAAATAGATTTGTTATTGTTTTAATCTAATAATTACATTTTTATCTCATAAATATAACTTTTCATCTTTTATTTTTTTTACTTTTTATTTCATAAATTATTTAAAAAAAATAAAAAATAAAAAAATCTTTAATTTTCTTTTTATCTGATAAATCAGACTTTTATTTTTATCTATAACTAGCCTATGATCTTTATCTCATAATTATGAATTTACAAATCCTTCATTTTAAAGTAGCCTATGACTTACCCATATATAGTATATAAAAGGACTTACCCTAGGGATATGTGTTTGTTAAGGCTACAATGTGTACTCGAAGGCACCATGGACCTATTATAAGTACTGACAGCAGGCCATTGTACAGAAATAATCACTTTTTTTTCCCTTTGCGTGCGAGACTGGTTTTAAACCGTGTTGTTAACAGGGTGGGCGCGGCAAGAAGCTTCGTCAAGTCACACACACACACACACGAGACGCGACCGGAGGTTTAGAGATGTCTCCTTCAAAATGAAACTGAGAGGGGGGGTGGGGGGAGACAACATTTACCCAGACAATATATGACGTTTTTTAACCCAATAACATCCATGTTTTTGTCTATTTTATCATAATTAAGGTGAGACACTGCAGGTGAAATTTGTGCAGGTGAAAATTCGAGGATAAATAAAGGAAAAATTAAAATGAAAAATGGAAAGGGAAACATTTTTAACCCATGGAACTCTACCAGTGGATCACTTACATTTAGACAATGATTTTTTGGGGGAGTTCTTAGAGACAGTGCATGAAATAGGCCACGCCCATCGTGGGGGAAACCAATGAACAGCGCTCCATCCACTTTGTATTGAAGGAGACCCGTCTTCTGCAAACAAACTTAATTAAAACTTAATCAAACATCCATTTAAGAAAAAAACTTTACTTTCTTGAAAGCCGCGAGTCTTGTCTGTCCATATGAGCTGTTTTTGTGAAAAATAATTGAGTAATTTTCAATATTGAGGTGGGCGTGAGAGAGAGACAGAGAGAGAGAGAGAGAGACAGAGAGAGAGACAGAGAGAGACAGAGAGAGAGACAGAGAGAGAGAGAGAGACAGAGAGAGAGAGAGACAGAGAGACAGAGAGACAGAGAGAGAGACAGAGAGAGAGAGAGACAGAGAGACAGAGAGAGAGACAGAGAGAGACAGAGAGAGACAGAGAGACAGAGAGAGAGACAGAGAGAGACAGAGAGAGAGAGAGAGAGAGACAGAGAGAGAGCCAGAGAGAGAGAGAGCCTATGGTGTAATGGTAAGAGTGCCAGCCGCTATCTTTTTTTTTGTATTCCATTTTTTTCGAACATGTTTGAATATATGCAAACGTGTCATTATCGAACTTATAATGTTTGTTCAAAGTTCAAATCATTATTTAACTTTAACAACATATTAGAGTCTAAAGTTTTTACAGACCAGATTGTTCTTATTTTTTAATAAATCATAAATAATATGAACAGGTCTAAAAAAATGAAATTTTCTGCATGTTTTTTAAGAACAAAATGTCTCATAAATCAGACAGTTAACAACGCATGAACAAATCCTTCTGTAATAACCTTCAGAATAGTGCTGAGAATGATTATGGAAAGTTTAGTTGATGTAAGTGCTTTAGAAGTTGTAGATTTTTGGTTCAGATAATTCAGAGTAAACATGTCTGAAAAAGTTGTAGCCTAAATCAATAATTGTAATGTAAGTTACCAACTGGCAATTTTTAACAATAAGATATATAACTAAAAATGTACCCCTAGTAGGCTATTCACCTTAAGTGTCGTTCCCGTCTTGACTTGAAACTGTTCTGAACCAATTCTTCGGGCTTTTATTTTCTTAAATCGTTCCCAGAAGTAGCGTGTGCCTCTTGATGACTTTGCTCCTGGTTTTGGGGGTTTTGACTTCTCGTGTTACTCGTTTCCCGGATCTATATTCATTCACGTCGTTAGTTTGAGCCAGGCGGAGACAGCTCGTTAGTTTGAAGAGGTTTGAACAAGGCGGAGACATGGACGAAAAGGACGAGGATCTCGGTGAGTAAAACAAGCATTTCATAATAATGTTGGTTTGATCAGAGTTAGTTTAGAGGCTATGCATTCCAAACTTTATTTAAAGTTAAAGTCTGTGTGTGTGTGTGTGTGTGTGTGTGTGTGTGTGTGTGTGTGTGTGTGTGTGTGGGAGGGGGACTTTTACTACGTTCACAGTCCACTTTGAGGTGGCTCGTGGTTTGCGCTGAAATTTTATTTATTTATTTATTTTTGGTCTTATACTCGTTTACATACTTTTACTAAGGTAACGTTACAATGCAGTACTTATATGTACATACTTATATAACAGGCTATTTCTACAGTTACTTAAATACCTACTTCACCGGTGGGAATATGAAGCTGTATTGAACTCTGAGATCCTACGTAGGCTACTATAGATGTGCAAACATTTTAGAAATCGGTTCATCCTAGCCTGAGAAAAGGCAGAAAGAGTGTTTTATGGTCTCACTGTCTAACCCTACATTTTATCATATGTGATGTCACACATGGTAAAATGCAGGGTTAGGATTAACAGGACAGCTGGGCCAAGGGAAGACTGAGGGGAGAAAAACCTCATTCATTATTTATAATAGCGATTTTATGATTATAGAATGCTGGTTCCATATGGGTTTATGCTTTATACAAACGTATATATTTATTAACATTAGTTTATCAGAGTAAGTTTAGGGATAAATACTAAAAATGTAGATTTAATGAATGCAGAGTCCTTTAGCCAAGCAGTTTTTATTTATACTCGAGATATCATTGAGGGGTCTGTGTGTGTGTGTGTGTGTGTGTGTGTGTGTGTGTGTGTGTGTGTGTGTGTGTGACCCTCATTTGCAATGACGTCGAGAAACAAAAACAACAACACATACACAATAAACAATGCAAATACATCAAATACACAACAAGCTGGTAAAGACAAGAAAAAATATATTGAAACATTTTTAGACAGAGATATGGTAAATGGTAAATGGACTCTTTTCCCTGGTTTTTCACAGACTCAAAGCATTGGTTTGTACACATTCACCCAATCACACACACATTCATACACCGATAGCAGCAGCTACCACGCAGGGTGCAAGCTAACTATCAGGAGACATTTAGGGTTCAGTGTCTTGCCCAGGGACACTTCGACATGTGGCGGGGAGACGGGGGATCGAACCTCCGACCCTGCACTCCAGAGGCGACCTCCCTGCCCACTTCGCCACTGCTGCCCCACTGCCCAGATGTAGAATGGCCGGAAAATGAAATGGGTGAAAGTACAATACGGCCTAATTAAAACAGTTCCAGGTAGAGTTAGATTTAAGATAGTATGCTAACATTGGATAGAGGGTTAGAGTTTTGTTTTGATCTGCTGTAAGGGGGGACCAGTCCTTTAAGCCTTTGTACAGGGGCCATGCCTCAATGATGTTTTGCAATGTTTGTCGCTCTATAAGCACAAGCACACCTTGGGGTTGGGTGTGTGTGTGTGTGTGTGTGTGTGTGTGTGTGTGTGTGTGTGTGTGTGTGTGTGTGTGTGTGTGTGTGTGTGTGTGTGTGTGTGTGTGTGTGTGTGTGTGTGATTGTGTGTGTGTGTGTGATTGTGTGATTGTGTGTGTGCGGGCGTGCGTGCGTGTGTATGTATCTGTGTGTGTGATTGTGTGCGTGTATGTGTGATTGTGTGATTGTGTGTGTGTGATTGTGTGTATGTGTGTGTGTGTGTGTGTGATTGTGATGTGTGTGTGTGTGTATGTATGTGTGTGTGTGTGTGTGATTGTGTGTGTGTGTGTGTGTGTGTGTGTGTGTGTGTGTGTGTGTGATTGTGTGATTGTGTGTGTGTGTGTGATTGTGTGTGTGCGGGCGTGCGTGCGTGTGTATGTATGTGTGTGTGTGATTGTGTGTGTGTATGTGTGATTGTGTGATTGTGTGTGTGTGATTGTGTGATTGTGTGTATGTGTGTGTGTGTGTGTGTGTGTGTGATTGTGATGTGTGTGTGTGTGTATGTATGTGTGTGTGTGTGTGATTGTGTGATTATGTGTGTGTGTATGTGTGATTGTGATTGTGTGTGTGTGTGTGTGTGTGTGTGTGTGTGTGTGTGCGTGCATATCTAGCCGTGATCTTATACAACATTTGTTATATGAGGCTTAGGTTGTTCATACTGAGTTCATTCACACAAAGAGATGAGCCAATCGAACAGGTCTTAGCGTGTTGCTCTCAGCCCCTGTTCTGGTGAGAAATACTTAACCTTTAACAACTGTAAAGACATATTACACATGACAACAGTAATCACACAGTAATCACACACAGATCCTATAAAGGTTAAAACAGTTAGATGAGCGGATGTCGAGGGATTTACAGGTTGGGACTCATTCTAAAGTTAAAAAAAGGTTAGGTTTTGAATTTTTTTAATTGAAAATTTTAATAAAATGTGTATATTTCAAACGAGTAAAGAAATCAATAAATAAAAATCAATAAAATAAAATAATTTTAATTAATTAAAGCTGCAGTGTGTAAAATTTTGGGTTTTATTTCCTAGCAGATTTTGTAGAAAGTAATTATAATATCCATAAGTACATTTAATTTAGTGCATAATAGCTGAAAAAAATGTTTTGAATTATTATTTTTTCCCTTAGAAAGGGTCTCATATATGTCCATATTTCTGCATATTTTGGACCAAGGCCTAGTGCCGCCATCTTGAAAGTGTCATAGTTGGAATGTCATCAGGTGCATTGTTTAAAATTTAGAATTGTTCTTGTCCTTGAAGGCCACTGTAGCTTCTGTTATTATTCTAAAGGGTTGGGGTTACCCAGGGAGCGTTGCATTCTAGAACTTTGTAGAACTTTCTTGATGATGTCATATTACACACTGCAGGTTTAAACCTGCAGTGTGTAGAATTGTGGGTTTTATTTCCTAGCAGATTTTGTAGAAAGTAATTATAATATCCATAAGTACATTTAATTTAGTGCATAATAGCTGAAAAAAACATTTTGAATTATTATTTTTTCCCTTAGAAAGGGTCTCATATATGTCCATATTTCTGCATATTTTGGACCAAGGCCTAGTGCCGCCATCTTGAAAGTGTCTTAGTTGGAATGTCATCAGGTGCATTGTTTAAAATTTAGAATTGTTCTTGTCCTTGAAGGCCACTGTAGCTTCTGTTATTATTCTAAAGGGTTGGGGTTACCCAGGGAGCGTTGCATTCTAGAACTTTGTAGAACTTTCTTGATGATGTCATATTACACACTGCACCTTTAAAGTGGTCAGACATAATAAAGTCATATATATATATTTACAAACAATGAAAAAAACACAAATGAAAATAAACATTTCAACTTATTTAATCACACCTCTCTTTTGGGCTTTGAAAGTTTCAGTGTGAATCATACCCACGAATAATCGATAATCCAACAAAGAAAAAAATACCGTAGAAGAAGTAGCTTAGATATCTACTGTATCTACGCCACAAAATAGGACTTTAAACGAGCATACTAGTCCTCTTCTCTGGATGGTGAATCCAAAATCAACATGTCAAAATCTAAAACATTCTTTTTTTTTTGTATAATTCTTTTTATTTAGTTTTTTTTGTAACAATAATCAAACAAACAAACAACACCAGACAATACATACAAACTAAGAAAAGAGAGAGAAGACAAAAAAATAAGAAAAAGGACAAATGTGTATGTTGTTCATTATTGCATGATCACACACACACACACACACACACACACACACACACACACACACACACACACACACACACACACACACACACACACACGTAACATTTAAAGACACACAAAAAAAAAAGAAAAATCCATGTCTTGTGATCTCCACCGTAGTTCCCCCCTCCCTTCTCAGCAATGCTACACGCTTTATTACTCATAGCGCCTCATAGATGCGTTTCCATACTTCATTAAATTGATTTGTTTTGTTGTTGTCTTCGGATAATGTATTTTCTATGGTCAGATAATATTTCATAAGTATAAATAAATAAATCTAAAACATTCTTAAAGGTGAAGTAAGCGGTTTATTTATGTTAATATAAGTGTAAAATCGCTCTTTATTCATACAGTGATCACTTACATAATGTGCGCGTCTCATTAAGCCGATCTCTCAGTCAGCTGCTTTGCATGTAATCGGCAAATAAACTTATTGGAGTATCCCGAAACTGATATCCAATCAGAAGAGAGAACGCTACAAACCGGGTGAATGTTTATGCGCCTACAATGGCGGAGCAGGTAAAAATCCTTCCCAATGTCTGTTTTGATGGTTTTTATCATGTTTTATCACACTTATGGATCTGAGATGATGCTAGATAACTCTCTGCTTGAAGACCGCAGTGCATTATTGTGGTGACGTAGGGACGAGGGAGGGGACCGCTAACTGCAGTAACTGACAGGAAGTTAGCTAAACTGACCATTCCGCTTACTGAACCTTTATAGACCTACTTCACCAGTGGAAATATGAAGGTGTATTGAACCCTGAGATCCTATGTAGTATAAATGTGCAAACATTTTAGAAATCGGTTCATCCTAGCCTGAGAAAAGGCAGAAAGAGTGTTTTATGGTCTCACTGTCTAATCCTACATTTTCCCATGTGTGACATCAAACACATGTTAAAATGTAGGGTTAGGATTAAGAGGACAGCTGGGCCAAGGGAAGACTGAGGGAAGAAAAACCATAATAGTGATTTTATAATGATAATGCCAGTTCCGTATGGGTGGAGTATTCCTTTAAGCATTGTTTAAAAAGCTTTTCTGTGACGGCGATACAGCAGATCTGGTTTCAGGAGGGATGAACGAATCATAGTGCCAGGAATATCCACTATGGAGCTCATAACTTAATTAGTGTGTGTCAGCTGATGGAACAGATATCTGTGTGTGTGTGTGTGTGTGTGTGTGTGTGTGTGTGTGTGTGTGTGTGTGTGTGTGTGCGTGCGCGTGTGTGTGTGTGGAGGAGAATACTGTACACTATACTTTAGATAATCTCTTGTCAGCTGTTCATTTTTTTTTTAAAGATTTTTTTTGGCATTTTCAAGCTTTATTAGACAGTACAGAGTTGAAATGGGGAGACAGAGAGAGAGAGAGAGAGAGGGGGGATGACCTGCAGTAAAGGTCCACTGGTCGGATTTGAACACACGACCACCGGAACGAAGGCTGGAGCTGATATGGTACGCGCTCTATCCACTACACCACTGGAGCGCCCCAACAGATACTTTTTTTTAAAATAAAAACAGTGTACACAAACAGTAGTAGGGCTACAAATATATACAACAAGTAAAAAGGATAAAGTGTTAGAAAGACCATTTTAAAATAAGAAATAAATAAATAAAACAAAAGTCATATAAGTAAATGACAAAGCTCTCATAACTAGTGGGCAACATTCCTCACATTCCTCACATTCCCAGAAGTTCAAAAGTTAACAACAGATCATCTGTTTCAGTGTCATCCTCCCATCTCTCTCTCTCTCTCTCTGTCTCTCTCTCTCCCTTTCTCTCCCTCTGTCTCTCTCTCTCCCTCTGTCTCTCTCTCTCTCTCTCACTGTCTCTCTCTCACTGTCTCTCTCTCTCTATCTCTCTCTCTGTCTCTCTCTCTCTCCCTTTCTCTCTCGCTCTCTCCCTCTCTCTCTCTCGCTCTCTCCCTCTGTCTCTCTCTCTCTCCCTTTCTCTCTCTCTCACCGTCTCTCTCTATCTCTCTCTGTCTCCCTCTCTCTCTCTCTGTCTCTCTTTCTCTCTCTCTCGCTCTCTCCCTCTCTCTCTATCTCTCTGTCTCTCTCTCTCTGTCTCTCTCTCTCTCTATTTCTCTCTCTCTCCCTTTCTCTCTCTCTCTCTCTTTCTCTCTCTCTCTCTCTCTCTCTCTCTCTGTCTCTCTCTCGCTCTCTGTCTCCCTCTTTCTCTCTCTCTCTCTGTCTCTCTTTCTCTCTCTCTCTGTCTCTCTCTCGCAAAAAGAAAAGATAAGTGTTAAAAGGTGGAGTCAGTGATTCTGGAGAACGCTTGTTGTCAAAATCACTTTTAGTCTAAATCAGTGAATATCTCCTCATGATCCGCTACCTGTCTGTACTGTCTAAAGGGTTTTTTAAAGTGACAGTACATGTATTCTTGCTGACTACTGCCTGTGTAATGCGTTTTGAGTCATCAGCTTTTTGTTCTCCCACACA
>OX442350.1:36969270-37066770 GCA_949357725.1 Hyperoplus immaculatus
TCTATCTATCTATCTATCTATCTATCTATCTATCTATCTATCTATCTATCTATCTATCTATCTATCTATCTATCTATCTATCTATCTATCTATCTATCTATCTATCTCTTGTCTTCTTTCATACTAGTATGAATCAAAGGTCCAACATGTACATTCAGGTGTTTATTTGACTAAACCTTGTCTGTTTGCGTCTGTATATTTCTCCCTATACAACCATCTTTAACGGACATTATCTCAACATTAGTTTTTATTTTTCCAATACTCTGAACCAGAAATCTCATCTTCTAAAGCACTTACATCAACTAAACTTTCTATAATCATTCTCAGCACTATTCTGAAGGTTATTACAGAAGGGTTTGTTCATATGTTGTTCACTGTCTGATTTATGAGACATTTTCTTCTTACAAACATGCAGACAATGCATACAAACTATATGTTTCTAGGCCTATGTTATGGTAGGCTATGTGTGTGTGTGTGTGTTTACTAACTCTGTATTAGTCTGTGTGTGTGTAGGTGTGTGTGTGTGTTTACTAACTCTGTATTAGTAGGTGTGTGTGTGTGTGTGTGTTTACTAACTGTATTAGTCTGTGTGTGTAGGGGTGTGTGTGTTTACTAACTGTATTAGTCTGTGTGTGTAGGGTTGTGTGTGTGTAGGGGTGTGTGTGTGTGTAGGGGTGTGTGTGTGTGTGTGTGTGTGTGTGTGTGTGTGTGTGTGTGTGTGTGTTTACTAGCTCTCCCCACCAGAGTGCGCTGTTGCATATCACACAGCAGCGATGTCTGGAGATGTGTTTACTGATCGGCTCTACTGTGGGGAAAAACTGATAGTTGAAGAAATTTTTTTAGGGTTTTTTTATGAAAAAAGGCTGTATCCAAATCTTTTCTGTAAAAACGTAGGACACAAATATGTTGTAAAAATGAAATAAAGATTTTAACTCTTCAAGGCAAATTGACCCATAATTGGTTGGATATTCAAAGTTTCGTGATATCTATAAGTTCAAATGTTACCCCGTTCAACTGCAGTGTCTCGACTTTGACCACTGGGTGGTAGTAATGCGCTCAGCAACGTCTACACTGACGGAAGTCTATATGAAGGAGAAGAAGCATCTGGTTAGGATCTGCGCATGCGCGATATTTTCTCACAACATTGGAAGACTCAGCAGACAACACAAGCCTCTTCACCGTCTCGTCTTTATTTATCAGGTTGGCAATGTTTCTAAACCTCACCGTGATTGTTGTAGTTTGTTAATGAATGTTGAAAGATCGTTTTAGTTTAAGGTAATATAGTGAAATGAGCGGAGTTTGTCTTACTTTCACGAAAGTGTAGCTGCAAAGAAACAAACATGGCGCCGACTCCCGCGTTTACTGTTTACTGTTAAGGCTCTTTCCCGCTACATTGTACCGTCAACTCGCCTCTGGTACAGGTACTGTTGTATAGGTCGTTTTCTATCACAATATAGGGGTCGTTATTATCTTTCAAACTCCCAGCAGGACATGTAGCTTACAGTATTAGCCTCAGCTTGTCTACACACAGCAGAGTCTCAGAGCTACACCGCCCATATCTGGAGTGATCTTTTACTAAAGGCTCCTGCTCCTCCAAACGTTATCACTAAAATAAATGTATCTATCGTATTAGTGTGTATGCTATGGGTCCCGAGTTATGGCGCCCGTGGACAGATGCAGTGGCGGACTCAGGAGGGGGGGGGCGATTGCCCCCCCTCGTGGCTCAATGGTTGAAAAAGCGTGCTAAAGTGCCCTCAAGAGTGGTGAAAACGCCCTTTTAGTGCCCCCTATAATACCCTGATAGCCCCCTTCTGCCCGTCTGGTCCTTCTGGTGCCCTTCTGCCCGTCTGGTGCCCCCATGGTTGAAAAAGTGTTGCTAAAGTGCCCTCTATGGTGGTGAAAACGAGAGAAAGTGCCTTATTGGCTGCCCTTTACACTTGAACAAATATGATTGAGTGCCCTAGGTTGCCCCTCCATACAATAGGCCTAAATGATGATGATGAGCCCTCTGGAGCAAGAATGCGGCAAACCAAAAAAACATGTTGTGGTTAGCCTCTGGTGCAGACGTTCCTCTCTTTGGTAGCCGACGAACGGGGAATGCGAAAGAGGCGTTGCTTTCATGTGGCGTCGCTATGACAAACAGCTACATCGAGTGGTATTTAAATCTCCACTGGATAACAAAGCAAAAAGCGGATTAAGAGTATGTCAGTATAGTGGAAAAGCGCAATTAGTGCCAAGTTAGAAAAACTTAATATTTTCAGTTTGCATAATCCATTTAAAATGTATATACATTTTTTGAGCGTTCAAGATCATTCAAGTGTAGGTCATTTCATGCAAGAGACGATAATAGTCAGCTATCACCTCAACATGAAGGAAAACTTCCTTCAATATTTCCGTAGCTGGCTGTCAAAGGTCAAAGACTGTATGGTAGCGGCACATTGAATTTTCTCCAGTCTAATTTTTACTTAAATGTTAGTAAAGATGAAAGCAGAAAGGCATCCTCCTTTCTTTGGCTAAAATGTGAAAGTGCTCAATGATGTGAACAACTCATTTTGGTGTTTATAAAGTTGCTAGAATAAGAGGAAACAGTGTCTTTGAAGCTAATTTTTTTATGGGGGGGGACCCCAGATCCCCCATTTTATTGTATGAGTCCAACAATTTTTATTAAGTGCTACATGGAGATGAAACAAGTGCCCCGAATGGGACCTTCAAGGCAGCACTTGCTAAGGATAGGGGATAGGACCTTCCAGGCAGCGCTGCCTTTAAGGCTCTGTTGGGGGAACAAAACACCATCAAGTTAGAAAAGCCACTGTGTCCGCTGGTGGGGCCCCATGTTGTCCAGAATGTGCCCTTTTTATTTTTTCGCCCCTGCCCTTCAAACAGTCTGAGTCCGCCACTGGACAGATGTATAGATAACTGAATTATCAGTAAACCATGATGACACGACAGACGTGGTTTGTCTTTTCAGAATCCTCTTACGCTCTCTTTATTCACGTTCTTTACTGTTTAACTTCACATTGTCCATGTATTTAAACCAGGATCATATTACTGTATACTTATTGTCTCTGTAGACAGATGTTTTAGATGTTCTTTAAACACACAAATATTCTCAATCCAAAAACACATACAATTTGTCTCAGTGTTCCTCTTTTAACTAATGTCTTTTCTAAATTAATATTTAGTCAATAGTGCAGCTTTAATTCTCTTAAGATCACGTAATTGTTTACAGTATCTTGTAAATAAACTTTAACTAACATTTTAACTTAACAACTTCAACTTAACTTCAAACAACACCTCGAAGATATCCGGGCAAAGACAACATCAAGGGTTGCGCTGATCCGTTGCCTTGCTGGCACAACCTGGGGAGCCACTGCTAAGACACTACGGGTATCAACCCAAGCCCTGGTCTTCTCAGCAGCAGAGTTCTGTGCCCCAGTCTGGGGCAGAAGTCCACACGCTAAAAAGGTGGATGTGGCTATCAACAACGCCCTCCGGATCATCACTGGGTGCCTGAAGCCTACCCCTGTCGTCCTGCTGCCAGTCTTTGCAGGAATCGCACCGGCTGGCCTACGACGAGAGGCTGCCACTCTCGCCCTGGCAAGGAAAGCACAGAAGCATGATTGGCACATCCTCCATAATACCACAAAGACAGCAGCTCCTCCGAACAGACTCAAGTCCCGCCAGCCCTACAACAAGGCGGCACAAGAGATGCTCCGTGCTACCACTGAGGACCTGTCCAAAGATGGATGGCTGGCGACAGCTTGGAAGCAGGAGTGGGAGAGGGCTGGGCCAACCAACATCCACCACTACATCCTGGATCCAGGAGATGGCGCCACAGGAGACGATCTCCCACGCCGGCAATGTTCAGAACCGGCTACGAACTGGGGTCGGCCTGTTCAAATCCTCAATGAAGCAGTGAGGCCTGGCAGACAGCGCTGCACGCGAGTGTGGTGCCCCTGATCAAACAGTCGAGCAATCACAACCACCTGCCCCCTGTACAGACCACCCTCGGAAGCCAGCCTGTTTGACGTTGGACCAGAGACAAGGGCATGGCTACAATCACTGAGTTGGACCTCTGATGATGTTACACGAAAGAAGAAGAAGATATTAGTGTAGTCAAGGGTGAACTACTAAGCCCGATTTGTTTGATCAGTAAAGGATTATCTGTGTTTATCATGTAGGCTAAACGAAGATGAAGGAAATTACAAGGAATATTTATAGGGTTATATCTTGTTTCTTGTTTTGAGTTGTGCTCCATACTTTAGAAGTATTTCTTGTTGTTTTCAGTTTCAGTTTCTTTTTAATTGCAGTATTTCAAGTCACTGTTTTTGGTCCCTCCCCCGACTAACCGTACACTTGTGTTTTGAGGCGTGTTGCAGCTCATCTCAGACGAGCCTATTGTCTTCCTCCTTACCTTGTTAACATATCAAAACCAACTGCTTAGTTAAGGCCAGGACACACCAGTCCGACTACCCGAAAATGGAGACTGCCGATTCAGAGAGCTCCAGTCTTCCCGTTGCGGCCGAAAAAGTGCAAAGAACACACCAAACCGACTGCTGACTTTCCTTACGCTCTGCGCTTGCGCGGGACGTAATGTCTCCATTACAGCATGCGGCGCTAATCTGTATTGTGGCCCGAAAAAATACGGAAGCCGGAAATGATTGGACGGCTCTCTAGACCATAAACATAGATAGAAATACGTATTTATATTTATGGACCATAAAGAGCACCATTTTTAGCAGAGAGTGTCGAGCATGGTGTCGAGCAGTCAACAAGGGTTGATGCATGTGAGTACTCGCTGAACGAAACAAACAAACACATTAAAACGATGGCTAACTGTTGTTAGCAGTTTGTGCTACCCGCCTCACTTCCGGGCTTCACTGATTCGCTAGCCCTCCACAAATCAAATTGCTCCAACTGAAAGACTGCCCGCCGCCGATTCCGATGACATCTACGACGACCGATTTCATGGCACACACCAAACAGATTCGTGTCCCCGTCCCCTCGAAACTCTACGACGGCGATTATCGGGCCGGTGTGTCCTGGCCTTTAGAGCTCACTCAAAGCACAAATAAACAACTGCACTTCAGAAAAACAAGCCCAAGATATGTGACCCCAGTAAAAGTAACTTGTTTATTTCAAATTCTTTATGGGGAATGGCTGATAGGGCTCTTCTCTCTCAACATTTACAAAAGTGGATTCAGCAGCACTGGCTGTCACAATGGACTAGAGAATCCTTCTTTGCAGTGAGTGAGTGTTAAACTGCTTTTAGCCACAGTGCCCCTCACTCCTGGAACAGCCTACAACATCAAATACAAATAAATACACTCATAACTGTTAACCAATTTAAATGTATTATTTTGAATCAGTCCCACTCCACTTGTAACTGTTTTAATCAGGCTATTGTTCTGCTTCATTCAATTGATCTGAATGTTTTAATTGTTGTTGTCTCTTTGTCAGCTTGTTTTGTATTTTCATTGTGTATCTGTAATTAACTCGACGTCACTGTAAAAGAGGGTCACCCCTCAATTGATCTTTCGAGGTTAAATAAAGGAAAATGAAATGAAATGATAATGCTGTTGGTTGTTGCCTCTGTAGTTGATTCTGTAATGTTAAAGGTTTGTTCCCCCTGCAACACTGCTGATCACTGAATGACGTTGATGGTTGATTTAAGAACGTTGTTCACTACCTAGCAGCACATGCTATCAAACAGAGCTAGCACACTAGTTGGTTTAGCTTACATTAGCTAATCATTGTCACCTTTTCTTTACAGGTCCGTGGTCTGACCAAACGTCTGTGAGCTCGACACACAAACACCGTCTCTGGTTACTATCTGCTGCCACCGAGGAAGAAGCATGAGTTCTCCACAAACGGTGACTATACAGTTTATGTTACTATGGTGATATTATGACGTTTCTTCTGTTTTTACCTGTTAAAAGTGTTTCTTTATGGGGGAGTTGTTCCTCAGCCTCGTGGGTCTAAGGACCAAGGTTTCGTATTACTGTCTGTACGGATCGTAAGCCCACTGACGCACATTACTGTCTGTCTGCGATATCGGGCTACATAAATACAACTGATTAGAATAGAGTTATTTCTGCTGAAACTGAATCAATCTGTTAAGGGGTAGGACTAGATACGTTGTTTGTCCTCATTCCCCCTTTCCAGCATGTGGAATGTGTGTCTATTCTTTTTCTTTTTCTGCTATATTTTTATTTATTCGTGTTCTACTATTTTACTTTGCTTTTATTGTTAATCTATCAATCAAAACGTGGAGCGACCTTTGAGCACAGGAAGTTGACGAGCAGTTCACGCTACACAGCTGTCTGCCTTGTAATGGCGTCTTGCGTGCGTCGCTGTGGTTTGCAGACTACGTGACTGATTGGTTACAGGGGGTCACACACTACAAGATCTTTGACCAGGACGCACCGCAGTGAAGTCAGTGTGAAGTTGGATATTAATATTCAACAAACATTCATCAGGCCGCAGGAGGATGGTTAGCAGGGTTGCCAGATCTCACAAGAGAAACATGTAACTGGGCCTATAAAAACTAGCTAAAAAAATAATATTTTGATTTGATTTGATTCAGTTTCATTTCAGACATATCAAAAAAAAGAAAAAAATTAAAAGCATGAAAATACAATAAAGAAAATATGTTCAAATGATTTCACAAATAAAAATAAACAAAATAAACAAATAACATATTGAATTGATCTGCCTGAAAAGGAGTAGGAAGAAGTATAAACTTATTGGATCCTACCCCTTTTCCACAGCTCAATAACTTTATAACAATAATTATTATTATTATTATTACTATTATTTTTTTTTATATTTATACAATTCATATATCCATATACACTCGACGCCATTGCAAATGAGGGCCACCCCTCAATTGGTGTCCCGAGGATAAACAAAAGTCAAACAAAATGTAATGAAATATCCATCACATACATCCATACAAAAATACATCCACCATATGCATTCACACAATTCATACAACCATATCTCCATATTTGTACAACTCACATATCCATATCCACACATACATGCATCCACATATCACTGATCATTTCTACCCAAACAGAGCTGATCAGTTAATATGAAGTAGAACAAAAACCAACTGGCCAACAAAAACATTCTGTATGATAGCTTATACATTATCATATGGTGACACAGCAGAAGTGTATCATGCAAACATTAGGCAACTAGATTCAAGATTCAAGATACTTTATTTTGTCATTGTACCAAAACAACGAAATTTTGTTTACAGTTATACCCCCCAAGAAACATTGAGTGACAGTAAACAAGCATGGGAGACGGGGGGGATACACTGAAGAGTCGGCAGCGTGCGCTGCGCCCCCTGAAGTAGGAAGGATAAAGAGAACATCGGGAAAGACAGGTTAAAAAAATGCTTCTCTCACACTAGCTCCTTGGTAGGTGCAAGTGTGTGATTAGTACAAAAACCACTTTGGCATAGTAAGCAACAACAAGATAACGCCACAGACAAATAGACACGTCGATAAGCACAAAGGAATGGGTAGGGTTCATGGGACGGTAGGTGTCACAACCCAGGCGCTAGGGGGCGTACGCAGCCGGCAGGCGCCCCGCCCGCAGCTGTCTGCGCTGCGACGGGAGGGAGAGGGGGAGGATTCAGGAAGGCTTGAGAGGTCAGGATGTGTGTGCTATGTGTTTACGTGTGTGTGTGTGTTCCATGAAACTATCTCTGTCCAGACGTAGTGGGAGTCTGCAGGCGTCAGTTGTTATGAGACAGTCCGTGGAGACGACCTCGTGGCCCGGTCACAGATAGAGTTCACAGGAGAGTAGGTGAAGGGAGTGTGGGGGTAGAGCGTCTCTTTACATAAACATCCCGGAGAGAGAAGAGATAACACCGCCATCAAGGACGGTGTAGGGAGCCGAATCGTGAGATTGTGATTTGTTTTGGTTGAGACTAGGCGCTGGAATGGAGCCTGTCTTAAATGTCACTGGTATCCGAATTATCCGCCAAAATCCTGTGGCCTAAATCCAAGTGCTTGCGGCCCGTTAATGGCATCCCTGATCGAATCCACTTTCCGAATAAGTCCAGGAATCACTTCCAGCTTGCGATTCACCTCACTTATCACTTGAGTCTGTGCATTAATGGCCCGGCACAAACCCTCAAATGCGGGCAGCTTTGCTATGGCCTGATTTTTTTTTTTTTTTTTTTATTTAATTTATTTAAAAGGGACAATGTACAGTTAGAACATAAATGTTGCCATTTGATGCACTATACCAGATTATAGCTTTAAGCTAATTTGCATCTGTAGTCCCTTGGCAGGTCACAAAAATACAACACAGTAACAAGACAGATTATTAGTATACAGGGATAAAACACCACAACAACATGGCTACACACGTCTGCGTGCAACTCCCCCCACCTTCCTCATCCCACCCACGCCCACACACACAAAAACAAGTCTAAGGACCAAATTAGTGGTTGCAGAGCTGAGCAGCTTTTAACAGATTTTTTAGGTTAGATTTGAAGACTCTGAGAGAGCTACTGCCCCTTACGGCGTCAGGTAAGGTATTCCACTGGTTTGTGGCTCTTACAGAAAAAGCAGATTGCCCCGCTACAGTACGGCGAAATGGTATGGTACAATCTCGTATGGAGGATATTCTAGTGGATCTGATGGAATTTGACGAGCGAGCGTGGACAAAAACACATAATGACTGTGGGGCCAAACCATTTAAAATTTTATAGACCATACACAAATTGACGAATAACCTAAAATTGTCAAAGCTCAATAACTCATGTTTCTCAAGTATCCTACAATGATGATAACGAATTGGCTTTTTGTCCAGTGTTTTTAAGGTTTGTTTGTATAAAGACTCCAGAGGTCTCAAAGTAGATTCACCAGCCTGCCCCCAGCAGGTGATACAATATGACATGCGGGACAAAATCATGACGTGCATAAATATCTTGGCTGCATCCAGAGAGAGACAATTTCTGATGTGTTTAAAATTAACTAAATTGTATTTTATGGTTTTAACCATTTTTTTGACATG
The DNA here is from genome assembly GCA_949357725.1 of Hyperoplus immaculatus. Lineage (NCBI taxonomy): Eukaryota > Metazoa > Chordata > Actinopteri > Uranoscopiformes > Ammodytidae > Hyperoplus > Hyperoplus immaculatus. Next base: position 36,978,310 of record OX442350.1, read on the forward strand.
TTTCTTAAATTTTAAATTTGGATCCAGAAACAGGCCAAGATATTTAAATTCAGTAACTATATCAATTCGTTCACCTTTAATGAGAATCTCAACATCAGGGATTTGTACCATGGTTTTAGAAAAAAACATACATTTTGTTTTGTTTACATTTAAACTCAAACATGATTGATCAAGCCAAAGAGTGATTCTCTCCAGTGCAGTTGTTAACTTAGCAGCTGCTAAGTCAGCTGTTTTAGCATGTACATGAACAACAGTGTCATCTGCATACATCTGCAGATCGACGTCAGCACACTGTTCAGCAAGATCATTAATATAAAGACTAAATAATAAAGGACCTAATACCGAGCCTTGTGGGACTCCCATAGTACATGTCCTGTAACTGGACTGTGCATCACAGACTTTAACACATTGCCTCCTGTTTGATAAATATGACGACATCCAAGCCAGAGCTCTAGGCGAAAAATTAAATTTAGAAAGTTTTGATATTAAGACACTGTGGTTAACTGTATCAAATGCTTTACGCAGGTCTAAAAATACAGCACCAACTACTCCGCCTTTATCGAGCCGTGATTTAATTTGCTCTATTAAATGTAAGGAGGCAGTCTCGGTTGAATGGTTCGCTCTAAAACCAAATTGCATACAATGTAGACCAAAATTGCTGGTGTTAAGAAATGAGGTCAGTTGTTCAATGACAACCTTTTCAGCAATTTTTGAAAATACTGGCAGTATGCTTATAGGTCGATAGTTACTAGCTTCAAGGCGGTCTCCAGATTTAAAAACAGGTGTGACAATGGCACATTTCCAGTCATCAGGAAAAAGACTACGTTTAAAAGAGAGATTAATTAGGTGAGTGACAGGACAGGATAAAATATCCTTATGTGACTTAACAAACTTGGTGTCAAAGTGAAAAGCATCTCTAGATTTTGAGCTTTTCAGAGAGCTGATGATTTTTTGTACTTGTGACACATTTGTTTCTACCAGTTCAAAGACCGGGGCTGTTTTATCTAGTGGAGCAACATCCAGTTTTCTTGTTGGAAATTTTTTCCCAAGTTCACATACAGATTCAAGAAAAAAATTATTAAGAGCAGAAGCAACAACACAATTATCTTCAATTAACTCTCCCTGTACTTTTAATATAAGATCTCCAATAGATTTATGGTTTCTCCTTGTGAGATCATCAATATTTTCCCATATCAATTTAATGTTGCCTCTTGCCTCATTTAAAATATTGACATAAAATCGGGATTTAGCTGATCTTAGTTCTTGGATAACTTTGTTCCTCAAACCTTTATAAACCAGCATATCAATTTCTCTTCTAGTTTTAATTGCCTTCCTCAGTGCAGCATCTCTAGTTTTCATCAGCTTCCATAAATTCTCATTGAACCAAGGTAAATTATTTTTGTTTTTAAATTGTGTCTTGACACTCACACTAAATCTCTCTTTCACAGAATTAATTTTGTGAGTTAAAGTGTTACACCCATAGTTCAGATCATCAGAGGATAATACATCATCCCAATTCAAACTGTTAATTTCACTTGCAAATTCTTCTTGTTTAGCTTTCGGTATGCACTTGCAGATTTTTGTCTTATTTGCTGTGTTCCTAAATCTATTTTTAGACAGTTTTCTAGCACACAGAGTTAAATTATGGTCAGATAGGCCGGTAATTAAATTATAACTTTTCGTTATTCTTTCTGCTCTGTTAGTAAATATCAAGTCAATTTGTGTACTTGAGCATTTTGTAATCCTAGTTGGGCCTTTTACTAGTTGTTCTAAGTGGAATTTTTCGGTAATCATTTTTAGTTTTTTCCTTTTGGATTTATCCTCCCAATTCACATTAAAATCACCCATAAGCAGTAGTTCTTTGTTGTGATTGCACTCATTCAAGACTTCAGTAAGTTGATCATAAAAAGTGTCATCTGCAGAAGGAGGCCTATAGACACCTATAATTTGCTGCCAACGCCTTATTACCGTTGCGGTAAATCAGGAATCCGCCAACTCCAATCAGCAGGAACCCTGATACCAGAAGCCCAATAGTGTAGATATCTTCGGCGTCCTCAATGGAGAGTATTGCTAGACACATCTGGTTCCAGCCACTCCACCCGTTCCAGGTGTATCCAACAGTAAAGGTTCCATCAGGACAAGCGGCATCACCTTTGCCACCCTTTCTCGTTGAGAAAATTTGGTCAATTGCAGAAAGACCCCAGTTGATCAGATCCATAATTTAGGTTTTCGGAGGAAAATGCACAGAGAGGCTCAGGATCGACAAAGACAACACAGGACAGAGAGCAGAGCAGGATAGATAAGGGTCGGGAGGGAAGAGAAATGCGACCGCCTTCCTTCAGAGCTAGACTAGAAACTATTCATTATCAAAATTAAAAGCAAGGCAATAAAAGTTTAAATGGATTGACAGACGACGCAATGGGGGACAAAGTGTTATAAGGAAACAAATACATTATTTCTGATTGGTTGACTATGTGTTGGAGGCTGGCCGTGGCTTGCCCTTGACGTCTCTCCAAGCTGGTCTTCCGGTGGCAGGTGTAACTTGAGAAGGGCCGTTGCTAAGGTAGTCTGTTGTTCTTTTGCAGTCAGGGGAGTCGAATTGAACGGCATTGTCAGCTGATCAGCTTAAGCCCCTTTTCCTGTAACGACTGCCCCCTTTTTGTTTTACCGCACCGAACTGGAAGTGTTGAGGAAGTTTTAAATATTGAAAAATGCCTGTTGAATCTACAAAGGTTTAAACAGGTTTGAGTTTAGGGGAAGTGTAGTAAACAAGGTGGTGTTGACCGTGGCCGAGTGGGCCATTTTGTTTTACTACATTTGATATTACTTGAGGGAGAGGAGACATCTGAACAGGCTTCAAGATAGACACGGAGGGGTAGGAGGTCGGTCTAACAGGATACTTTATTCAAAGGTTGACATAACAGGATATCAGCTTAGTAGACACTTCTACTATTCAACACAGGTATTATCTTATACGTTACAATGGATCAGATATCTAGTTCTGTACTCATCTTGCCTATTCCCTGGCCTATTCTTGGGAAACCGGGTAAAGGGGGGAACCCCCACAGCAGCCGTCTCCTCGGGCATACGCGCAAAGGCCAAGGCCTCAACTTTATACTACCTGTGTGTGTGTGTCTGGGTGTGTGTGTGTGTCTGTGTGTGTGGGTGTATGTGTGTATGTGTGTGTGTGTTTCTGTGTGTGTGGGTGTATGTGTGTGTGTGTGTGTGTGTGTGCAAGTGTGTGTGTGTGTGTGAGTGTGAGAGTGTGGTGGGGGTGTGTGTATGTGTCTGGGTGTGTATGTGAGTGTGTGTGTGAGAGTGTGGTGGGGGTGTGTGTATGTGAGTGTGTGTGAGGGTTGGATAACATTTCTTAATGTCAGATATTATTTATAAGACCGGTATTTCAACATGGGACCGGTGTCTGCTTACTTGTTGTTGCAGTTTGTGTGCTGTGTGTGTCAACAGTTGTTGTTGCAGTTTGTAAGGTCACTGTATGACCTGTGACTTTCTTGCCCTAAACTCTGATCAACTCAAAGTTCTGTGTTGACTTCTTTTAATATAAGATAACATAAATATGTTGGAAATTCCTACAGAAGCTGCAAAGCATCTGCATAGTGGGAAAGCAGGGAGTGGGATTAACAATTTAACTTAATATCATGATATCATTTCTAATGGAGAGAAGAATAAAAATGGTTCTTGATACTTCTGTTATTGATAGATATCTATTTATGTCTATTGGCAATTGTCAAGACTTGTCAAGCTCCCTATTTTCTGGTGTCATCTTTTTTTTCTCCCTGTTTACTGTTTTATTTTGCTAAACATTGTCTTGTCCTGTCCGTGTCCCTTCTGTGTGATGACTGTCCCCACCCTAATGTGTGTGACCTGTGTCTCCAATGTATTTGAGTATTAAAGTCCTTGTCTTCTTTTCATTAGTTGTAAAATCCTAAGGATCCTCATCCCTACTGCCGACCCTGACTGCACATCTCTGCCTCACTCATACTCTGTCTTTGTATTTCTGTCTGTCTGTCGCTACAGAAACAAAAAGGAACAAAGAAACCTAAACCTCACCGCTGTCAACAGTGTAAGAAAGAGTTCATATGGAGGTCTGCCTTAACGATTCATCAGAGAATCCACACTGGAGAGAAGTCGTACAGCTGTGACCAGTGTGGGGAAACCTTCAGTCAATCAGGAAACCTCAAAGTCCACCAACGTATTCACACTGGAGAGAAGTCGTACAGCTGTGACCAATGTGGGAACACCTTCACTACATCAGGAGACCTCAAACGCCACCAACGTATTCACACTGGAGAGAAGCCGTACAGCTGTGACCAGTGTGGGGAAACCTTCGCTAGATCAGGACACCTCAAAGTCCACCAACGTATTCACACTGGAGAGAAGCCGTACAGCTGTGACCAATGTGGGGAAACCTTCGCTACATCAGGAACCCTCAAAGTCCACCAACGTATTCACACTGGAGAGAAGCCGTACAGCTGTGAGGACTGTGGCCAGAGATTCACGGAGCAAAGTTCTTACAATAGACACAGAAACATCCACACAAAGGAAAAAATCTACCCATGTCAGGAATGTGGGAAAGTCTTCAGTTGCTACAGGTCATTCCGGCAACATGAGCGTATCCACACTGGAGTCAAAGAGTACCAATGTCAACACTGTGACAAACGGTTCTTCACATCGTCTGATCTCTCAGTGCATGAGCGTATCCACACTGGAGTCAAAGAGTACCAATGTCAACACTGTGACAAACGGTTCTCCATATCGTCTAACCTCTCAGTGCATGAGAGAATCCACACAGGACACAAACCGTACTGTTGTGACAAATGTATGAAAAGCTTCACCACAAACTATTGGCTAAAGAAACACAAGTGTGTTTAAACTATCAGTTATTATCAGAGTTATTAAGGCATCAGCAAACAATGATATACTGTTTCTGTTTGTCATAGATCAAAACATGTAGGAGAGAGAAGCATTTTTTCTCAGCATATGATGTGTGAATATATCATGTAATAAATGCAGAGCCCTGTTTTCATGTGAAATTCCACCTATCAATGAGGATAAAAAGATTCTGACTAAACCCATTTCCAAGAGTTTATCTGACCCCATCAGAATAATTATTTTACATTTTGTTGAGGTCTTTCTTGTCAAATGTTATTATAGTTATGTAGTTTTTTAAATGTTTTAACCGCTCTGCATGCAGTTGTCTTTTTATTGTTTGAAACCATTTATTTTCTTTGTTATTTTGAATAAATTTAAAGTTGTATTCAATAATGCATATGTTTATTCTAATTAACGGTTTTATTTAGAAAATTAATCTCCTGTTAAAAATGCGTGTGAATGCTGAAAAGCTGATGCTAAACTGGATTGCTGAGTATGAACTTTCTGATAAACTGAAAGAGTCCGTTAATCTGCTTGGAGCTAAACTACATTTCTAGCTTGGATTGATATGATTCAGCTGAAGGAGTATGATAGGGAGTGAATAGTTAAACTGTCATAATGTAAGAAAAATTTTGAATAATTAGACATTTTAATGATATTTCTAGTTGAAATATTTAAAGAAAGACATGAAAAATTATTTAAAAGTGTTAAATAATCCTTTAATGGGCAGAATGTGTCACCCATCCTTAACCATATTCACTTTTAGCAACTTGTTTATGAATATAGTTTCTTTGTTTTCAGCTTGAAGTATTTTCGAATGTTTGAATTGAACATTATATCATGTTATCTCCAGATTCTTATACTGCTTAAAGTTTTGAGCTGTTTTTGGCATTTTATTAAATATTGGACTGAATAAATCAAATACATTTCAGCTTCATTTCTGTGGAACAGATAAAACAGGCACATCTGTATATCACATGCATTTTATTATCAGAGTTATTAAGGCATCAGCAAACAATGATGACTCGCTGGACCCCCTGCAGTTTGCATACAGGCCTATCTATCTATCTATCTATCTATCTATCTATCTATCTATCTATCTATCTATCTATCTATCTATCTATCTATCTATCTATCTATCTATCTATCTATCTATCTATCTATCTATCACAGTTTGCATACAGGGCAAACAGGTCCACAGACGATGCCATCCCCTCACCCTCCACACTGCCCTCTCCCTATAGAACATTATTCTATTACATGAACAGTATCCTGTTTCACTAGTTATTTGTATTGCTGATCTATTTCGACCTCCCTCAGACCGTCACTACGGTCTAAACCGTGAATGATACCCTCCATTCTACCTATCTTTCGAGACCATAATATCAACAGAGTCGTATGACCGACCTTCAGAGGCAGGGCTCGGAGTGCATTTAGTATCCGGGGGAGCACGCCTCTTCGTCTTTGCCTTTCTCGCCTCATCTGAGAGACCGGTAAGTTGTGTTTGAAAATTTAGGAAGCTAGTAATCCGTCACATTATTGTGCAGGTGCCTTGTGTCCCTGAGGATTGTTGAACTGGTTTCCCTGTGATTACAGTTTGTAACTATTGGCGCACTGAAAGGTCTCCAGTAGTTTGTAGCACATGGTGTTTGATTGTTGTTGATTGTTAACACCTGTTGCTTCTCCCCTTAGCCTGCAAGGAAAAAGCAGTGTTGGGGCGAAATACACTTTTTGTTAAATACTAAGAATAAGTACAACAAACAAAGCCTTGCCTGCCGGCGTTAGAAGTGCTTTATTTATATACTTTCCTCGTACGTCCCAAGAGTAATTAGAATTTGTATCATTTTGGCGCTGGTGATTTTCCTTTGGGGAGAGACATCACACCACTTTGGGGGGGGGGGGGGGCGCGCCAAAACATTCTCTATGCAGATAAAACCCTTTATATAGTTTACAGTATATAAATAACTGGTCGACTGTGTCTCAGGTGGAAGAGCGGGTCGGCTGATGATCAAAGGGTTGGAGGTTCGATCCCCGCCCTGCCACCTGTGTCATGGTTGTTGTGTCCTTGGGCAAGACACTTCAACCACCTTGCCTCGTGTGAATGTCGATAGTTAGCCTGCTATCGGTGTATGAATGTGTGTGTGAATAGTAACGTGGGAAAGGAAAACACGTCTCCCTTGCAAAAGAGTCTTTGTCTCAATGGGATTTACCTGTATAAATAAAGGTTAAAAAAAAACTAAAAAAAAACTCGATATTAAAACTTTTTAATTCCATTTTATGCAAAGGCCTTTATTGGCAAGAATGTTTCAATATTTTTGTTATTGCTTAGGCATCAAAATACACATTATACAACATTAAGATTTATGTCTATTAATTACGTATATTAACTGTATATCATGTGTATATATGTAGTATTTCTAATTATGAGAGCTCATTTGAGAGTTAAATTGGTTAAAGTACATTTTATAATAGTTTTTATTTGATTGGACAAGAGGTTGATATCGTCACCCTCTTAAAATAATGGCCTAAGTAATTTTTTCAGTGTTTTCAGGAAACACAAAAAACTTAACCAAAGATTGAATATATGATATTCATTAATAATTTCACTCAAACAGGTTATGTCAAAAGATGACTCTTGACATTGTAATAACAATTTCTGTCAATTATGTAAGATATTAGTACGGAAGAGGATTAGGGCCACACATAAAAAAAAAAAGGTTAAAAAAAAAAAAAAAAAAAAGGTCTGACTTTATTCTCAGAATTCTGACTTTTTCATGAAATTGACTTTTTTTTTGCTCATGAAATTCTGACTTTTTTTTGTTCATTAAATTCTGACTTTTTTTTATTCATGGAATTCTGACTTTTTTTTTTGTTCATGGAATTCTGACTTTTTTTTTTTGTTCATGAAAAAAAAAAGTCAGAATTCTGACTTTAAAGTCAGAACTACGGGTACTTGTAAGGACCAACCTCCGTGGGAGAGCCTACTTGGGCAAAAATGACTTCCCTTAGCGACTTATTGCGGGTTCGAGGGGTTCAAGAAGAAGTCGTTTGTTAATGGAAGACCAAAAGGTGAGTGAAACTGTAATATGTGTTGTTTTGGTACAGGGTGCATGTCTTTTAATAGGTCCATGGTGCATGAGGTGACAGTGTGCATATTAGCACATGTGCAACTCTAGGCACCAAAACAACACATATAGTTTCACGCACCTTTTGGTCTTCCATAAACGAAATGGCTTCTTCAGGAACCCCTCGAACCCGCAAGAAGTCGCTAATGGAAGCCATTTTAGCACAAGTAGGCTAGGGCTACTGGCTACTCTCATGGACGGCTACTCTGCATGTGGTTTCCTCCTACTGCATAAAGCAAAGTGTCTCTCCCACGGAGGTTGGTCCTTACAAGTACCCGTAGTTCTGACTTTAAAGTCAGAATTCTGACTCTTTTTTTTTCATGAACAAAAAAAAGTCAGAATTTCATGAACAAAAAAAAAAGTCAGAATTCCATGAAAAAAAAAAGTCAGAATTTCAGGAACAAAAAAAAAAGTCAGAATTTCATGAAAAAAAAGTCAGAATTTCATGAAAAAAAAGTCAGAATTTCATGAGCAAAAAAAAAAAGTCAGAATTTCATGAAAAAAAAGTCAGAATTTCATGAAAAAAGTCAGAATTCTGAGAATAAAGTCAGAACTTTTTTTTTTAACCTTTTTTTTTTTTCATGTGTGGCCCTAATCCTCTTCCGTATATTAGGAATAAACACTTTATAATAATGTTTAACTTGTGACTTAAGACATTTTACACACTTGTGAAATGTCCTTGAAAAAAAAATTAACAGTAAATTTTGACTTAGGCAAAATAAAATGGCCTTAAACACACTCTTGACATTCTGGTAATATGGTATAAAGGCCTATGTCAAGTAAAATCACATGATCTGTTCAACTGAAGAATTAGGCCATTTTACCAGAGGTGGCCAGCATCATGAGGAGATGATTTAAGCAAAAAAATCATTTTGGCCAAAAAGTGACTTAGGCCATTATTTTAAGAGGGTGACGTCACGATATGCATTATGACACCACAGGACTGTTAAAGGTGCTCCAAGGAACTTTCAGTGTGTATTAATTCTAGCGCCCCCTTTGGACCAAAGCGGTAGTGTTTTTACCACGCCAGCTGTTGTTCCTGGGTGAGCGTATACCCATTTTTTTTTCATTTCATTTAACTTTTATTTATCCTCGAGAGACCAATTGAGGGGTGACCCTCATTTTCAATGACGTCGAGTTAAAATGACAAAGGCATTAAGAAAAACTATATAAAAACAGCATTCTTTGCACTGATGGTCTCGTTTGCTGTTACATGTAATTTATGATCATCAGAGGAAAAATTAAGAATGCTTCAGAAATATTTAAAAGTTCCTCGTAGCACCTTTAACTAAACGTATCCCTCCACTTTACAGCTATTCTTATCACTAGATCTGCTTTCTATGTATTTAAAGTCTTTGTAATTTTTTTTTTTTTTTAAGATATTTTTCGGGCATTTTTATGCTTTATTTGATAGTGCAGAGAGACAGAGGTGAAATGGGGTAGAGAGGGGAGTGACATGCAGAGAACGACCGCGGGTGGGAATCGAACCCGGGTCCGCTGCTGGGCCCGGCCGGGGAGGGGGACGCCTTACCAACTGAGCTAAAGGCGCCCCCCTGTTCTTTGTAATTTTTAAGTCTTTTTTAAAAATCTTTTCAACTCAGGTGTTTCTAATCTGCATAAAGATATTTATCTCTTTCTATACAGTTATGGAAACGCTCGAACCACTACACCACGAGCCCTATGCCTTTTTAATGCTCAATTTTATATGTAAAATATTTTTTATATTGGTAACAGGAACACGGAATGTGTGTGTGTTGTGTGTGTGTGTATGTATGTGTGTGCCTGTGTCTGGTGAGAAAGTACATTTCTAGACTTGCTACCAAACGTCATAATGCATTTTTTTTTTTTTTTTTTTTTTTTCAACAATTTCATATTTCCACTATTTTCATGTTGTATCATGTATTGCAGCTACCTCTGTCTGTTGCCTTATATTTTACCTGTTATAAGACTTACTGTTAACGTTTATAATATCATTTTACACTCATTAAAAACCTGTTAAAAAATGTATTCAATCAACATCTCATACGTTCATAATAAAGTGCCTTGGTCTTATCGTCCTGCCTCCTCTGAGATTTATTTTAAAATGTTTTGGAAAGAAATCGAAGAATTTTATAGATTTTTGTCTATTTATCTTCCATAACATGTCTTCTTTCATACTAGTATAAATCAAAAGGTACAACATGTACATTCAGGTGTTTATTTAACTAAACCTTTTCTGTTTTGCGTCTGTATATTTATCCTATACAACCATCTTTAACAGACATTATCTCAATAGTATTTTTTTTTTTCAATACTCTGAACCATAAAAATCTCAACTTCTAAAGCACTTACATCAACTAAACTTTCCATAATCATTCCCAGCACTATTCTGAAGGTTAGTACAGAAGGATTTGTTCATATGTTGTTCACTGTCTGATTTATGAGACATTTTTTTCTTACAAACATGCAGATAATGCATACAAACTATGTCTATAGGCCTATGTTATGGTAGGCTATGTGTGTGTGTGTGTGTGTGTGTGTGTGTGTGTGTGTGTGTGTGTGTGTGTGTGTTTACTAACTCTGTATTAGTCTGTGTGTGTGTAGGTGTGTGTGTGTGTGTGTGTGTGTGTGTGTGTGTGTGTGTGTGTGTTTACTAACTCTGTATTAGTCTGTGTGTGTGTGTGTGTGTGTGTGTGTGTGTGTGTGTGTTTACTAGCTCTCCCCACCAGAGTGCGCTGTTGCATATCACACAGCAGCGATGTCTGGAGATGTGTTTACTGACCGGCTCTACTGTGGGGAAAAACTGATAGTTGAAGACATTTTTTTAGGGTTTTTTTATGAAAAAAGGCTGTATCCAAATCTTTTCTGTAAAAACGTAGGACACAAATATGTTGTAAAAATGAAATAAAGATTTTAACTCTTCAAGGCAAATTGACCCATAATTGGTTGGATATTCAAAGTTTCATGATATCTATAAGTTAAAATGTTACCCCGTTCAACTGCAGTGTCTCGACTTTGACCAGTGGGTGGTAGTAATGCGCTCAGCAACGTCTACACTGACGGAAGTCTATATGAAGGAGAAGAAGCATCTGGTTAGGATCTGCGCATGCGCGGTCTTTTCTCACAACATTGGAAGACTCAGCAGACACAAACACAAGCCTCTTCACCGTCTCGTCTTTATTTATCAGGTTGGTAATGTTTCTAAACCTCACCGTGATTGTTGTAGTTTGTTAATGAATGTTGAGAGATCGTTTTAGTTTAAGGTAATATAGTGAAATGAGCGGAGTTTGTCTTACTATCACGAAAGTGTAGCTGCAAAGAAACAAACATGGCGCCGACTCCCGCGTTTACTCTTTACTGTTAAGGCCCGCAACATTGTACCGTCAACTCGCCTCTGGTACAGGTACTGTTGTATAGGTCGTTTTCTATCACAATATAGGGGTCGTTATTATCGTTCAAACTCCCAGCAGGACATGTAGCCTACAGTATTAGCCTCAGCTTGTCTTACACACAGCAGAGTCGAGCGCAGCATAGCTTTAGCCTAGCCTAGCTTTCCCACCTCATTGTATAACGTTACTTCCCCCGGGCCGAAACACACTCATAAACTCTGGGAAATGAAGCGTGGGGGTTTGGATTGGGCAGCGGACCTTATTACCAACTAGATTATCGTTCAAACTTCCAGCAGGACATGTAGCTTACAGTATTAGCCTCAGCTTGTCTTACACACAGCAGAGTCTCAGAGCTACACCGCCCATATCTGGAGTGAACTTTTACTAAAGGCTCCTGCTGCTCCAAACGTTATCACTAAAATAAATGTATCTATCGTATTAGTGTGCATGTTAAGGTGCGAACACGTGCGTAATGCAGCTAAAATGTTGCTTGATCATTTTGTGTCAAAAATGGTTGTACGCGCATAACGTGCCTAGTCTACCTACCGATATTGTATTTCCCCTAATCAACCATGGCTGCGATCAGACCCGACACAATAGCGTGCATGTCCGCACAAAAACAACAACAACACGGCCAACAACTGTGCCAAAAGACAAACTGAACAGCACAAATAGCCTAGCATTAAAACAGCATTGCATATTCCCGGCAGCTACATAACAAACACAGTTACAGCAGCATCGGTGCACGGCGGCACAACATAAGCCAAGTAGCCAATTAGCCTACCTGGCTGTGACAGGGGTACTTGTTGTGAAAGTCCCCTGGACATAGCCGTCATGTTTGGGTTCATAATATGAGGCGCTAGCCGCCCACACACAACAGGGTGAGTTAACTAATGCTATACGGCGCTAACTTGTTTTATCGGCTTAAGCACAGCCGCACATATTCACTGAATTAACCAGGAAGTCCATTCTCCTGGTTTACTCTCCCCACGTCTTCTATTCCCGAGCTGCTGTCATACAGCACCGGCTCGGCTGCCTGCAATACATTTTCCTCCTCGGTGTCTCTCATCAGCCTCTGTGTACAGCACACTGTTCTCCGACCGTGCCAATGTATGTGACGTTGTGTCAAGCCCAACGCTGATTGGCCAACGCGGCTAATCGTCAGGCGTAGGAGCAACAAAAGTTAAAATTTTTTAACTCGGCGCGTAGCTGCGTAGGCAGGAAAGGAATGTATCATGTCAAGATTCACTGGAAAGGCATTATCTTTTGTAAAAAAAAAAGTATAGAAATAATTAGTCAGAGCTGCAAATTATCTGACACCCTTTCAATATATAATAGATAATGTATCATTTGTATTGTGATCACTCATTCATAATAAAGTGTTACTGTTAAAACATGTATTGTGTTACTTACTGTCACTGTTTGCTTCGTGTAGTAAAGGATTACTTGAAACTCACATTTTCATAGTCAGGATGTTGGACTAGTTTTCTGACCGATCTACATGCATTGACTTTTTTGTTTTTTAATTCAACCCTTTATCTCTCTGAAGATTTCTTATAAAACAGTATCATTACATTTTAAAAAGACCAAAACCATACTTAAAAATAAAGCAGTTTATTCATAGCCAGTGAAATGGAAATATAAAGTGTACATATCAAACGGAAGCAAAGCCATAACTTGTATGTAACTGTCCAGTTGTTGCTGGTGGGCCCTGAAGGAGAACACCTGTCCCACCCAGTGAACAGTCTCCTCTGATGGAACAGATAGTGTGGTCCGTCAGGTCACTCATATCTGTAAAACATGAAACATTCAATGTTATATCATGTAGCCTAGCTGAAATAAACATCATACATCTGTAGTTATGGCAAAGCTACAAACTAATGAAAAAATATTTTTTCTTCGATTATTAAATAAGATAGGCTACTAATAAGTTCAGTATAGCCCTTGCTCAAGAAGCAACAAGTTCTGAGTGATACTGTGTGCTTTTTGAAATATAATGGACAGGAAACAAACAGCAGCAGAGGCAACTTACAGTAGGCTATTCTTCCTGTCTATTATAGTGTACATAAACACTGGAGATGTAATAGGCCTACTGCTGCATGTACCACGACTGCTTGCACAACTACACACTGTCAACAACAAACAAATACTATTCAGTTTCCAACACACCGTAAAAGTGCAAAGAACACACCAAACCGACTGCTGACTTTCCTTAAGCTCTGTGCTTGCGCGGGACGTAATGTCTCCATAACAGCATGCGGCGCTAGTCTGTATTGTGGCCCGAAAAAATACGGAAGCCGGAAATGATTGGACGGCTCTCTAGACCATAAACATAGATAGAAATACGTATTTAGATTTATGGAGAATAAAGAGCACCATTTTTAGCAGAGAGTGTTGAGCATGGTGTCGAGCAGTCAACAAGGGTTGATGCATGTGAGTACTCGCTGAACGAAACAAACAAACACATTAAAACGATGGCTAACTGTTGTTAGCAGTTTGTGCTACCCGCCTCACTTCCGGGCTTCACTGATTCGCTAGCCCTCCACAAATCAAATTGCTCCAACTGAAAGACTGCCCGACGACATCTACGACGACCGATTTCATGGCACACACCAAACAGATTCGTGTCCCCGCCCCCTCAAAACTCTACGACGGCGATTATCGGGCCGGTGTGTCCTGGCCTTTAGAGCTCACTCAAAGCACAAATAAACAACTGCACTTCAGAAAAACAAGCCCAAGATATGTGACCCCAGTAAAAGTAACTTGTTTATTTCAAATTCTTTATGGGGAATGGCTGATAGGGCTCTTCTCTCTCAACATTTACAAAAGTGGATTCAGCAGCACTGGCTGTCACAATGGACTAGAGAATCCTCCTTTGCAGTGAGTGAGTGTTAAACTGCTTTTAGCCACAGTGCCCCTCACTCCTGGAACAGCCTACAACATCAAATAAAAATAAATACACTCATAACTGTTAACCAATTTAAATGTATTATTTTGAATCAGTCCCACTCCGCTTGTAACTGTTTTAATCAGGCTATTGTTCTGCTTCATTCAATTGATCTGAATGTTTTAATTGTTGTTGTCTCTTTGTCAGCTTGTTTTGTATTTTCATTGTGTATCTGTAATTAACTCGACGTCATTGTAAAAGAGGGTCACCCCTCAATTGATCTTTTGAGGGTAAATAAAGGAAAATGAAATGAAATGATAATGCTGTTGGTTGTTGCCTCTGTAGTTGATTCTGTAATGTTAAAGGTTTGTTCCCCCTGCAACACTGCTGATCACTGAATGACGTTGATGGTTGATTTAAGAACGTTGTTCACTACCTAGCGGCACATGCTATCAAACAGAGCTAGCACACTAGTTGATTTAGCTTACATTAGCTAATCATTGTCACCTTTTCTTTACAGGTCCGTGGTCTGACCAAACGTCTGTGAGCTCGACACACAAACACCGTCTCTGGTTACTATCTGCTGCCACCGAGGAAGAAGCATGAGTTCTCCACAAACGGTGACTATACAGTTTATGTTACTATGGTGATATTATGACGTTTCTTCTGTTTTTACCTGTTAAAAGCGTTTCTTTATGGGGGAGTTGTTCCTCAGCCTCGTGGGTCTAAGGACCAAGGTGTCGTATTACTGTCTGTACGGATCGTAAGCCCACTGACGCACATTACTGTCTTGTCTGCGATATCGGGCTACATAAATACAACTGATTAGAATAGAGTTATTTCTGCTGAAACTGAATCAATCTGTTAAGCGGTCGGACTAGATACATTGTTTGTCCTCATTCCCCCTTTCCAGCATGTGGAATGTGTGTCTATTTTTTTTCTTTTTCTGCTATATTTTTATTTATTTGTGTTCTACTATTTTACTTTGCTTTTATTGTTAATCTATCAATCAAAACGTGGAGCGACCTTTGAGCACAGGAAGTTGACGAGCAGTTCACGCTACACAGCTGTCTGCCTTGTAATGGCGTCTTGCGTGCGTCGCTGTGGTTTGCAGACTACGTGACTGATTGGTTACAGGGGGTCACACACTACAAGATCTTTGACCAGGACGCACCGCAGTGAAGTCAGTGTGAAGTTGGATATTAATATTCAACAAACATTCATCAGGCCGCAGGAGGATGGTTAGCAGGGTTGCCAGATCTCACAAGAGAAACATGTAACTGGGCCTATAAAAACTAGCTAAAAAAATAATATCCCTGATAATTTCTACCCAAACAGAGCTGATCAGTTAATATGATTTGATTTATGTTGTATTTCAACAATTCCAAAAAAAATACTGCAACTTGCAACATTTCTCTTTTTACATCTAATAAAGTAGAACAAAAACCAACTGGCCAACAAAAACATTCTGTATGATAGCTTATACATTATCATATGGTGACACAGCAGAAGTGTATCATGCAAACATTAGGCAACTATTCATTATCAAAATTAAAAGCAAGGCAATAAAAGTTTAAATGGATTGACAGACGACGCAATGGGGGACAAATTGTTATAAGGAAACAAATACATTATTTCTGATTAGTTGACTATGTGTTGGAGGCTGGCCGTGGCTTGCCCTTGACGTCTCTCCAAGCTGGTCTTCCGGTGGCAGGTGTAACTTGAGAAGGGCCGTTGCTAAGGTAGTCTGTTGTTCTTTTGCAGTCAGGGGAGTCGAATTGAACGGCATTGTCAGCTGATCAGCTTAAGCCCCTTTTCCTGTAACGACTGCCCCCTTTTTGTTTTACCGCACCGAACTGGAAGTGTTGAGGAAGTTTTAAATATTGAGAAATGCCTGTTGAATCTACAAAGGTTTAAACAGGTTTGAGGTTAGAGGAAGCTGCAAAGCATCTGCATAGTGGGAAAGCAGGGAGTGGGATTAACAATTTAACTTAATATCATGATATCATTTCTAATGGAGAGATGAATAAAAATGATTCTTGATACTTCTGTTATTGATAGATATCTATTTATGTCTATTGGCAATTGTCAAGCTCCGTATTTTCTGGTGTCATCTTTTTTTTTCTCCCTGTTTACTGTTTTATTTTGTTAAACATTGTCTTGTCCTTTCCGTGTCCCTTCTGTGTGATGACTGGCCCCACCCTAATGTGTGTGACCTGGTTCTCCAATGTATTTGAGTATTAAAGTCCTTGTCTTCTTTTCATTA
The DNA here is from genome assembly GCA_949357725.1 of Hyperoplus immaculatus. Taxonomy (NCBI): domain Eukaryota; kingdom Metazoa; phylum Chordata; class Actinopteri; order Uranoscopiformes; family Ammodytidae; genus Hyperoplus; species Hyperoplus immaculatus. Next base: position 36,994,846 of record OX442350.1, read on the forward strand.
GTTGTAAAATCCTAAGGATCCTCATCCCTACTGCCGACCCTGACTGCACATCTCTGCCTCACTCATACTCTGTCTTTGTATTTCTGTCTGTCTGTCGCTACAGAAACAAAAAGGAACAAAGAAACCTAAACCTCACCGCTGTCAACAGTGTAAGAAAGGGTTCATATCGAGGTCAGACCTAACGATTCATCAGAGAATCCACACTGGAGAGAAGCCGTACAGCTGTGACCAATGTGGGAACACATTCTCTACATCAGGATCCCTCAAAGCCCACCAACGTATTCACACTGGAGAGAAGTCGTACAGCTGTGACCAGTGTGGGGACACCTTCGCTAGATCAGGAACCCTCAAACGCCACCAACTTATTCACACTGGAGAGAAGCCGTACAGCTGTGACCAATGTGGGAACACCTTCACTCAATCAGGACACCTCAAAGTCCACCAACGTATTCACACTGGAGAGAAGCCGTACAGCTGTGAGGACTGTGGCCAGAGATTCACCGCGCAAAGTTCTTACAATAGTCACAGAAACATTCACACAAAGGAAAAAATCTACCCATGTCAGGAATGTGGGAAAGTCTTCAGTTGCTACAACTCATTCCGGCAACATGAGCGTATCCACACTGGAGTCAAACCACACCAATGTCAACACTGTGACAAACGGTTCTACTCATCGTCTCACCTCTCAGTGCATGAGCGTATCCACACTGGAGTCAAAGAGTACCAATGTCAACACTGTGACAAATGGTTCTCCACATCGTCTGACCTCTCACGGCATGAGAAAATCCACACTGGAGTCAAAGAGTACCAATGTCAACACTGTGACAAACGGTACTACAATTCAGCTAACCTCTCACGGCATGAGAGAATCCACACAGGACACAAACAGTACTGTTGTGACAAATGTATGAAAAGCTTCACCAGAAACTCCTCCCTGAAGAAACACAAGTGTGTTTAAACTATCAGTTATTATCAGAGTTATTAAGGCATCAGCAAACAATGATATACTGTTTCTGTTTGTCATAGATCAAAACATGTAGGAGAGAGAAGCATTTTTTCTCAGCATATGATGTGTGAATATATCATGTAATAAATGCAGAGCCCTGTTTTCATGCGAAATTCCACCTATCAATGAGGATAAAAAGATTCTGTTGTAGAACCTCATTCATCTGACTAAACCCATTTCCAAGAGTTTATCTGACCCCATCAGAATAATTATTTTACATTTTGTTGAGGTCTTTCTTGTCAAATGTTATTATAGTTATGTAGTTTTTTAAATGTTTTAACCGCTCTGCATGCAGTTGTCTTTTTATTGTTTGAAACCATTTATTTTCTTTGTTATTTTGAATAAATTTAAAGTTGTATTCAATAATGCATATGTTTATTCTAATTAACTGTTTTATTTAGAAAATGAATCTCCTGTTAAAAATGCGTGTGAATGCTGAAAAGCTGATGCTAAACTGGATTGCTGAGTATGAACTTTCTGATAAACTGAAACAGTCCTTTAATCTGCTTGGAGCTAAACTACATTGCTAGCTTGGATTGATATGATTCAGCTGAAGGAGTATGATAGGGAGTGAATAGTTAAACTGTCATAATGTAAGAAAAATGTTGAATAATTAGAAATGTTAATTATATTTCTAGTTGAAATATTTAAAGAAAGACATGAAAAATGATTTAAAAGTGTTAAATAATCTTTTAATGGGCAGAATGAGTCACCCATCCTTAACCATATTCACTTTTAGCAACTTGTTTATGAATATAGTGTCTTTGTTTTCAGCTTGAAGTATTTTTGAATGTTTGAATTGAACATTATATCATGTTATCTCCAGATTCTTATACAGCTTAAAGTTTTGAGCTGTTTTTGGCATTTTATTAAATATTGGACTGAATAAATCAAATACATTTCAGCTTCATTTCTGTGGAACAGATAAAACAGACACATCTGTATATCACATGCATTTTATTATCAGAGTTATTAAGGCATCAGCAAACAATGATGACTCACTGGACCCCCAGCAGTTTGCATACAGGCCTATCTATCTATCTATCCAGGGCTCAACAATAAGGATTGCCCGACGTCCCGGGGGAAGTAAAACGCCACAGGGCTCCAGACTAACCTATTTTACTAGGAGCACTGGCGCCCCTAACTCAGAATTTTTAGGGGCGCAAGCAGAAAATTTAGGGGCAAACATTAAATAGACATGCAACGCATCTATTAAAATGTTTCCCAATTTTAACTATATTAGGCCTATTGATATTGTATTGCCAGCATGTTTTGGACCACACTGACAACAGATGATACAGTTCATTGTGTTTTCGATTTTGCATCACCATGTGAAATTCTTCAGACATTCCTTCAGGAAAAGGATTTTTTTTTGTGCCCATTTTCACCACAACCACCTCTACATCCAAGCCCTCTGATTTGTCCTACTCTATCTCTGCTGACTCCAGGAAAATAGCCTAGTTATTGGCCCAAAAGTAACTAGTAGGAGCTAGGTGACATTATCAACTAATTTGCATTATAGCCTATGCTATTCTGAAAGAGGCAAAATTAATAGAAAATGCTGACCAGGTAGTTTACAAATTAACTAGGCCTATTTACATATTTACAAACTCACTTTACACACTTTTTTTGTTGCCATATTACTACAAGGTTAGCTTTTTTATAGATATGCAGTGGCCTATTGAATGTGGACATATCAAACAATTTTCGTGTTCACAAAAGTCCCCTGACACACGGTGCTGTCTGCTGCAGGTGGCGGGGGGTTTCTATCAGACTGCCCGTGTGACTGAGTGCTGTCAGCGGTGAGGAGTAGCAGCTCCGTTGCTACTCTGCTCTTGAGCGCGCGGTTAAAAAATAAATCTTATCAGCCTTATCGCTATGGCGGAAAGTCGGTAGGTATAGCGGAAAAAGTCACCAGTTGGCAACATGTTAAAGATGTGACGACAGCGGGACACTGAGATGAGAGTAGGTTACGTGATGCGCGCTGTTGATCGTTTAACTGATCACTCGCGGACCTCTCTCTCTCTCTCTCTCTCTCTCTCTCTCTCTCTCTCTCTCTGTGTGTGTACTAATAATAATGATACAAATGTCGGCGAATTTTCCGTTCGCGCGCGTGCCCCTAGTTTTAAAAACTACTCGCACTGTCTCCAAAAATGGTCGCAAAATGCGAGCATTTGGTCGCAGTCTAGAGCCCTGCGCCATGTCGGGCCAGTAACTATGACAACCCACTTGCCCGAACGGGCAACTGGGAGTTTTTCCGAAATTATTGAAAAAAATTATAATAAAAATATTTAAATTTTTTATGGCGCCAAATACAAGTCATCTATCTACGGTCTTTTTCCATATAGAACTGGTGCTCATTATTAATTAAACGCTTAGGCCTATGTTATTTATCTATTTTATGTGCGAGTAGTTGTGTCTGCTGCGTTGCATCTCTCTCCTCTCCTCCGTATAGTGATGGGGGGGCGGGGTTCCACCGCCGAAACGCACACACGCAGATCTCGAAAAACTGGTGCGCGTCTCACACACACACAGTCAGAGAGATAGGAAAGAGAACTACATGGTGTGACAGAAAGTACAAAAGCCAAGGAGTAGGCCTAAATAAGTAGACCCCAGCCGTCTGAAAAACAGCAAAAATATCCGTGTTTTTTAAATGCATCCAAAGTGAATCAAGTCGTAGCGAGGATGCTAACGTTAGCTCTGCTACTAGTAGCCTACTACCAGTTTAATGTGTGCAGGTCAACACAAACATCAGCAACAGTTAGCAGAGGAACATCTCTACAGCCTGCATGTAGCCTACATCTTAAGAAATGGACCAGAGGTGTTACTTCACATACCAGGAGGCCGTGGAAGCTTGAAACTAGGCTACTGGAAAAGTGTTCAAAACAGCCTGTCCTAAGCCAAAAGTTGAGATTTTGAATAATAAAAAATAAAAATAAACTTTTAAAACAGATTGTTGTAGGCCTACAAAAATTTCTTACAGAAAAAAAGTTTTAAAGAATTGCTGTTGTAAAAAGAATGAAGGTGAAAGAAAAAAACGTTTGTGTGAACAATGGTTTTTTTGCATAAAACACGTCTCATTTGCAGTTAATGTCGGTTTAGAAACAAAAAAATTACAAATGTTCCAACTCAAATAATATTTGAATAATAGCCTCCACTTTCAGTATGACCCTTAACTCATCTATAACACTGTCCATGATGTGTTTATACATTGTAAATATAGAGCGAATATAACAAATATTTAACTAATAAAAACAGTTTTATATAGGGGCCAGTAAAAATTGACTTCGGGCAAGAAGAATTCAGACCCACTTATCCGACCGGGCAAATGAATATCTATCTATCTATCTATCTATCTATCTATCTATCTATCTATCTATCTATCTATCTATCTATCTATCTATCTATCTATCTATCTATCTATCTATCTATCTATCTATCTATCTATCTATCTATCTATCTATCTATCTATCTATCTATCTATCTATCTATCACAGTTTGCATACAGGGCAAACAGGTCCACAGACGATGCCATCCCCTCACCCTTCACACTGCCCTCTCCCTATAGAACATTATTCTATTACATGAACAGTATCCTGTTTCACTAGTTATTTGTATTGCTGATCTATTTCGACCTCCCTCAGACCGTCACTACGGTCTAAACCGTGAATGATACCCTCCGTTCTACCTATCTTTCGAGACCATAATATCAACAGTCGTATGACCGACCTTCAGAGGCGGGGTTCGGAGTGCATTTAGTATCCGGGGGAGCACGCCTCTTCCTCTTTGGCTTTCTCGCCTCATCTGAGAGACCGGTAAGTTGTGTTTGAAAATGTAGGAAGCTAGTAATCCGTCCCATTATTGTGCAGGTGCCAATTGTGTCCCTGAGGATTGTTAAACTGGTTTCCCTGTGATTACAGTTTGTAACTATTGGCGCACCGAAAGGTCTCCAGTAGTTTGTAGCACATGGTGTTTGATTGTTGTTGATTGTTAACACTTGTTGCTTCTCCCCTTAGCCTGCAAGGAAAAAGCAGTGTTGGGGCGAAATACACTTTTTGTTAAATACTAAGAATAAGTACAATAAACAAAGCCTTGCCTGCCGGCGTTAGAAGTGCTTTATTTATATATTTTCCTCGTACGTCCCAAGAGTGGTGATTCGTACTATTTCAGAGTTGATTTTGATTTTGATGGTCAACTTAATTTTCCCTGAAAACGTGTTTCTTTATTTATTCCCCATTTTAGGGAAAAAGAAGAAAGAAAAAGAAAATAGAGAGAAGAAGAAAAGAAAAGAAAAGAAAAGAGAGCTGTTAAGCAACTTAAAGCTTCCCTTAACCTCTGTGCGCAGAAGGCCGGGTTCCTTTAGTTGTCCCCCATTGTACGTCCGCGTACATATTGAATGTGAACTGAATTTAATTAAATAGAAAGAAAATAATAAAGGGAAAAAGCAAGATAGTGTGCTCTCAAGGGTCCTGAGTGCTGCCAAGATCCTGGGACTTGAGACCCCAGTGGAAGTCCCAAGTCAGACAGAGGGGGTCTGGGCTGGCATTCCACAACCCCGTCCTTCAGTGGCTATTCCAGCTGCAGAAGACTACTGCAAGATGCTGAAAAAAGCTTGGAGTACTCCTAGCCAAGCACCTCTGTTTAATACAGGCTGCAGGAGGATGGCTAAGGCACGATACCCGTCGGAGACAGGACTGGGTGAGATGCCTCCGGTGGAGAAGGAGATGGCAGCCTTAACCTCTCTCAGCCCAGAGAAGGTCACAGCTGACCCACGGTGTCTACGAAAGGAGTGCAACAAGACGGACCGCTTGGTTTGCAGGACCTACAATGCAGCTGCTCGTGCAGCTTGTGCAGGAAATACTTTGGCTATCCTACTGGCAGCTATCAGGAAGACTGTTAGCACAGCTGACCGCGACACCAGGAACTTGGTAGATGCGGCCTTATCCACCCATTCCCAGCTCACCCGGGATGTGGGGGCGGCTATGTCATCAGCCATGATGACCCGCAGGCAGATCTGGCTGGCTCAAACGAACCTCCCAGCGAATATTAAGAGCGAGCTCACCAATATGCCAGTGGAGCCGGGCTCAATGTTTCATTCAGACTCCCAGAATGTGCTGAAGAAGGCTGAACAAACTGCACGTGCCAGGGAGAGTGTGCAACCATATCAGACTCAGTGTTTCCCCTAGAATTTTTTTAGGCCCGGTGGTAAAAGCTGATAAAGAGTATGCGCGCGGCGTGCGTACCAAATTTCTAGTAGAAATTGACCAAAACTAACCGTGTTATGGATGAGCCTCTTTTGACAGCCCGCTACAAATTACGGCATAGGGTTATGCTTTCACATTCAGTAAGAGTACATTTTGTGTTTCCCTCAGGATTTTTTGAGACTACTGGGGGAGAATGGACCTTCTAGTGGGGTCTTGGGGCATGCCCCTGCGGAAGAAAACCTTTACCTTTGTAAAGTTAAATGCATCAATCTGGTGCACTTTGAGAAGCTAAATCTGATTTTATTTTTTTGTTCTGTAAACAGCTGTCATATGTCCTGCCTAAAACAAGTTTCTGGAATAATTTGGACACACAAGCCATATAAACTATTGAAGAAAAACACATGGATATGACAATAAAACACAATAAACACTAAGACCTAATATAGACAGGTATGTCCTGTCTAGTATTACTTTCTGGAATAATCTGGATCATGAAACATTTTCTTTAATTTATCAAATATTCATTTAAAATTAATGAATTAACCTAGGCTACACATCATGATTAGCCTATCAATCAAAATGTGTGCAAAATAAGACAAATTTCTTATTCCGACCATTATATTTCATGTAGCCTAATTCTCAATTTAAAACTTAAAAATAAAGTAGCATTGAAAATACCAAAAAATAAAGCTTTATCAGCTGTCTCAGCTGTTGATACAGATTGGTTGCCACAGCGACGTAGCACTTTAACTTTCTAAGTTTTGCTCAGCACTTTTTCCTGTTCAACTCCCTGTTACTGAGTCCTAAATATCTCCAGTGTACGCCATGGACCTACAAAGAAAGGTTCTTCCTCGTCAGTTTCCCTGTGTGACATGTGCGCTCCGAATGCACACGCGCATCGCGCCGCTGCGCAGAGACAAAAGAAAAAAAAAATCAATATTTTTATTTTTTTTGGGGGGGGGGGGGGGTCAGCTGTTGGCCTGGCGGGGGGTCCCGTTAGGCCTGTATAATGGTAGGGGACTGCTGAGGGCCGTCAAGTTCCTTGGGTGCGTGACGGACGTCAGAGCCTGGGCAACCAGGGCTACAGCGGTGCTAAAGTAAGGCCACTGCAGCAGGGGTTTCAGTCCCACTCAACATCAAGAGGGGCTCCCCAAACGAGACGTCCCCCGAGGGGCCAAAGGCCCCGGCAGGGTCGTGAATAGGATTGGGGGGACAGCCGCCGGGGTTCACTCCCAGCTACGCCTGGACAGCTGGGAGCAGAAAGTTAGTCCTTTCAACTCAGGTGTTTCTAATCTGCGTAAAGATATATCTCTAACATCTCATACGTTCATAATAAAGTGCCTTGGTCTTATCATCCTGCCTCCTCTGAGATTTATTCTAAAATGTTTTGGAAAGAAATCGAAGAATTTTTGCGATTTGTCTATTTATCTTCCATAACACGTCTTATTTCATACTAGTATAAATCAAAGGTCCAACATGTACATTCAGGTGTTTATTTGACTAAACCTTGTCTGTTTGCGTCTGTATATTTCTCCTATACAACCATCTTTAACTGACATTAACTCAACATTATTTTTTTTTCAATACTCTGAACCAGAAATCTCATCTTCTAAAGCACTTACATCAACTAAACTTTCCATAATCATTCTCAGCACTATTCTGAAGGTTATTACAGAAGGATTTGTTCATATGTTGTTCACTGTCTGATTTATGATACATTTTCTTCTTACAAACATGCAGACAATGCATACAAACTATATGTTTCTAGGCCTATGTTATGGTAGGCTATGTGTGTGTGTGTGTGTGTGTGTGTGTGTTTACTAACTCTGTATTAGTCTGTGTGTGTGTGTGTAGGTGTGTGTGTGTGTGTGTGTGTAGGTGTGAGTGTGTGTGTGTGTGTGTGTGTGTGTGTGTTTACTAGCTCTCCCCACCAGAGTGCGCTGTTGCATATCACACAGCAGCGATGTCTGGAGATGTGTTTACTGATCGGCTCTACTGTGGGGAAAAACTGATAGTTGAAGACATTTTTTTAGGGTTTTTTTATGAAAAAAGGCTGTATCCAAATCTTTTCTGTAAAAACGTAGGACGCAAATATGTTGTAAAAATTAAATAAAGATTGTAACTCTTCAAGGCAAATTGACCCATAATTGGATATTCAAAGTTTCATGATATCTATAAGTTAAAATGTTACCCCGTTCAACTGCAGTGTCTCGACTTTGACCACTGGGTGGTAGTAATGCGCTCAGCAACGTCTACACTGACGGAAGTCTATATGAAGGAGAAGAAGCATCTGGTTAGGATCTGCGCATGCGCGATATTTTCTCACAACATTGGAAGACTCAGCAGACAACACAATCCTCTTCACCGTCTCGTCTTTATTTATCAGGTTGGTAATGTTTCTAAACCTCACCGTGATTGTTGTAGTTTGTTAGTGAATGTTGAGAGATCGTTTTAGTTTAAGGTAATATAGTGAAATTAGCGGAGTTTGTCTTACTTTCACGAAAGAGTAGCTCCAAAGAAACAAACATGGCGCCGACTCCCGCGTTTACTGTTTACTGTTAAGGCTCTTTCCCGCTACATTGTACCGTCAACTCGCCTCTGGTACAGGTACTGTTGTATAGGTCGTTTTCTATCACAATATAGGGGTCGTTATTATCGTTTTTATTGTAGGCTACTCCCAGCAGGACATGTAGCCTACAGTATTAGCTTCAGCTTGTCTTACACACAGCAGAGTCTCAGAGCTACACCGCCCATATCTGGAGTGATCTTTTACTAAAGGCTCCTGCTCCTCCAAACGTTATCACTAAAATAAATGTATCTATCGTATTAGTGTGCATGCTATGGGTCCCGAGTCATGGCGCCCGTGGACAGATGCAGTGGCGGCAGGCCCCCAGGATGCTGCCTTCTCCGAGCAGCCAGCATGGACTAGTGGCCAACCCATTGGTACTGCATGCTGTGAATGGGAGCTTATTTTCCTATGAGCCCAGAGGCAGATTTCCCCCGTCCACACAATACAAGCGGCGAACAAGATTGTGTCTCCGCAAATTTTTTCTGGATATCAATCATAGGCTCATACCTATCTTTAGACCATTTACTAATAAAACTGAAGTTTTTTCATTTCAAAACGCCACCTCAAGCGTTTTATCAGCCCAACGGCTTTTAACGGCTTTCAGTTGGTTTTCGAGGGAGGAGGCATGGGTCCATGGTGCCACTACGTCATACAAAAAGGCGTGCCTGGCTCACATGAGAGCAGTATGGCCGCTTCCTTGTTGCTTCTTTGCGCCAATGAGCAGCTTTCATAGGAATGAATGGGCGCCATGTTTCAATACGGTGTCCATTTCTTTATATGTCCATGAGTGGCGGACTCAGGGGGGGGGGGGGGGGCTCAATGGTTGAAAAAGCGCACTAAAGTGTCCTCGAGAGTGGTGAAAACAAGAGGAAATGCCTTATTCGCTGCCCTTTTCACATGCAAAACATGATAATAAATTATGATGATGTGCCCTCTAGAACAAGAAAATTTGATGACATGCCTCAATGAGTGCCCTTATAGTCCCCTTCTGCCCATCTGGTGCCCTTTTAGTGCCCCCTATAGTACCCTCAGCTAGCACCTCAACATGAAGGAAAACTTCCTTCAATATTTCCGTAGCTGGCTGTCAGTGGTCAAAGACTGTATGGTAGCGGCACATTGAATTTTCTCCAGTCTAATTTTTACTTATATGTTAGTAAAGATGAAAGCAGAAAGGCATCCTCCCTTCTAAGGCTAAAATGTGAAAGTGCACAACGATGTGAACAACTCATTTTGGTGTTTATAAAGTTGCTAGAATAAGGGGAAACAGTGTCTTTGAAGCTAATTTTTTTATGGGGGGGGGGACCCCCAGACCCCTTGTTTTATTGTATGAATCCAACAATTTTTATTAAGTGCTACATGGAGATGTAACAAGTGCCCCGAATGGGACCTTCAAGGCAGCACTTGCTAAGGATAGGGGATAGGACCTTCCAGGCAGCGCTGCCTTTAAGGCTCTGTTGGGGGAACAAAACACCATCAAGTTAGAAAAGCCACTGTGTCCGCTGGTGGGGCCCCATGTTGTCCAGAATGTGCCCTTTTTATTTTTTCGCCCCTGCCCTTCAAACAGTCTGAGTCCGCCACTGGACAGATGTATAGATAACTGAATTATCAGTAAACCATGATGACACAGCAGACGTGGTTTGTCTTTTCAGAATCCTCTTACGCTCTCTTTATTCAAGTTCTTTACTGTTTAACTTCACATTGTCCATGTATTTAAACCAGGATCATATTACTGTGTACTTATTGTCTCTGTAGACAGATTTTTTAGATGTTCTTTAAACACACAAATATTCTCAATCCAAAAACACATACATTTTGTCACAGTGTTCCTCTTTTAACTAATGTCTTTTCTAAATTAATATTTAGTCAATAGTGCAGCTTTAATTCTCTTAAGATCACGTAATTGTTTACAGTATCTTGTAAATAAATGAATTTACTAGGGATGCACCGATCCACTATTTAGAGTTCCGATCCGATTCCGATATATGGGTTTTGGATATCGGCTGATACCGATATTGTCCGATACGATATCATAATTGTTAAACATTTTTGTTGGTGGTGATGTTATGTGTTTTTCGATTGCTAAACCACAGTGGGCACAACTGGAACGACAAGTGCAAAACTCTTAACTACACTATGCACAGCAGCGGTTCATGTGGACCAAACTCTAGATCGTTTTTCATTGCTTAAAGGGGACATATTATGCAAAAACTTGGGTTTAAATGTATATTTCCGAGGTCTACTAGAAAAGGTTTTAATGATTTATTGTTCAAAAAACCCATTAGTTTTCTACCATTTCCCATTTCTTCATCGCCTTTTCCAGTCTCTTCTGCTCTCTATCTCAAAAGGTTGGTTTTGACATCTACCCCCCTTTGCAAAAATACTAGTCTGCTCTGACTGGTCAGATCTACATGGACGTGCATGCACCGCCCTGCTCATTTACTCTATACCTACCTACATGGGCATGGCACACGTCCAGCTGTCAGTTTTGTTTACTTTTGGCCAATGCAGCATGGAGATCGATGTTACCATGTTTAGCTTAATTTCTACAGCAAATATCATGTAGCCTTGCTGAAATATACATCATACATCTGTGGTTATGGCAAAGCTACAAACTAAGGAAAATATATTTTTTCTTCGATTATTAAATAAGATAGGCTACTAATAAGTTCAGTATAGCCTTTGCTCAAGAAGCAACAAGTTCTGAGTGATACTGTGTTCTTTTTGAAATATAATGGACAGGAAACAAACAGCAGCAGAGGCAACTTACAGTAGGCTATTCTTCCTGTCTATTATAGTGTACATAAACACTGGAGATGTAATAGGCCGACTGCTTTCATAACTACACACTGTCAACAACAAACAAATACTATTCAGTTTTCATCACAGCGTACAGTTTCCCCGTCTGTTTTTCACACAGGGGCTGTCACGGACAGACTCACAGATCTAAACGTTAGCATAAAGCTAATGGTTAAGCTAGCGAACGCTAACTACTTAACCCAGTGGCGTTATCTCGTTTTGTCGGCGTTGGATATTATAGGAGGGATAAATCAAAGCACATTACACACATTGAACTCATAAACGGACAGATTTGTTTTTTAAATAGGACTACTTACATTTCCAGAGGAGAGATGGTGTCTCTCAGTCTTCCAGGCACAATCTCCTCCACACTCCAGTATAACGGCAGATCACACTAGACTGCCAACCTTTGCTGGGCATAGCCTAACAAAAAATTAAGTAAATCCATTCAGCCCCGGTCTGCTTCGAGGCTGGGGTGTGATGATAGCTTGAGGATGAACTAACACTGCAGCTTGCTTCTGCTCTGTTGTTGCATTAGCAGGTGCAGTTCCAGGTGTGTGTGGTTACCAACGGGGCGTCTTGATTTGCCAATCAACTGCCGAGTTTCTGGTAAGCTTTCCCGTGGGAGTGTTTATGTTAATGAAAACCGACCAATTTCGTCATCAGTCGGTGTTTTTTGGAACAGACCTTCAAATCCCCCCTTTTTCGAAATAAGCATCCCATAAGAAACCGACATATTTGTCTTTTTGAAGCTTGTGTGTGCTGGTAGGGACCCCAATAACCTAAACAGTGTGCCCAAACACCTGCAATGTTTGGTTTTTCATATTATGTCCCCTTTAAACACAATTTTCAAAACTTTACACACTTATCTCATGGCTTAACCACAGCCTGCACAACACTGTGGATTTCTAGCACTCTTTTTCAAATGCTAACACACTGCTGTCACAACTGTAGACCACACATTCAAAACAGAATGGACATCAGCCTAGTGCATTTTAAACACTGCAGATTGCAATTCCAACTGAAACACTAAGAAGGTGTCTTGTTTTAGACTTGTTAGTGAACATACTGTATATACAGTATAAGGAAAGCTCAACAATAGGAAGCCAGGATGTTGGAGGGGGAAGAGAAGCAGTGAGACTGGATGTGTGGAGGAAGACCTAGAAGACATTGAGCTCTAATTTCTGATAGACCCTGTTGTGAATCATGGTGACTGCCCACCGCCGATTGAACCAATCGGCTCAAAAGAAGCCCGACGACATCTACGACGACCGATTTCATGGCACACACCAAACAGATTTGTGTCCCTCGAAACTCTACGACGGCGATTATCGGGCCGGTGTGTCCGGGCCTTTAGAGCTCACTCAAAGCACAAATAAACAACTGCACTTCAGAAAAACAAGCCCAAGATATGTGACCCCAGTAAAAGTAACTTGTTTATTTCAAATTCTTTATGGGGAATGGCTGATAGGGCTCTTCTCTCTCAACATTTACAAAAGTGGATTCAGCAGCACTGGCTGTCACAATGGACTAGAGAATCCTCCTTTGCAGTGAGTGAGTGTTAAACTGCTTTTAGCCACAGTGCCCCTCACTCCTGGAACAGCCTACAACATCAAATAAAAATAAATACACTCATAACTGTTAACCAATTTAAATGTATTATTTTGAATCAGTCCCACTCCACTTGTAACTGTTTTAATTAGGCTATTGTTCTGCTTCATTCAATTGATCTGAATGTTTTAATTGTTGTTGTCTCTTTGTCAGCTTGTTTTGTATTTTCATTTTGTATCTGTAATTAACTCGACGTCATTGTAAAAGAGGGTCACCCCTCAATTGATCTTTCGAGGTTAAATAAAGGAAAATGAAATGAAATGAAAATGCTGTTGGTTGTTGCCTCTGTAGTTGATTCTGTAATGTTAAAGGTTTGTTCCCCCTGCAACACTGCTGATCACTGAATGACGTTGATGGTTGATTTAAGAACGTTGTTCACTACCTAGCAGCACATGCTATCAAACAGAGCTAGCACACTAGTTGATTTAGCTTACATTAGCTAATCATTGTCACCTTTTCTTTACAGGTCCGTGGTCTGACCAAACGTCTGTGAGCTCGACACACAAACACCGTCTCTGGTTACTATCTGCTGCCACCGAGGAAGAAGCATGAGTTCTCCACAAACGGTGACTATACAGTTTATGTTACTATGGTGATATTATGACGTTTCTTCTGTTTTTACCTGTTAAAAGTGTTTCTTTATGGGGGAGTTGTTCCTCAGCCTCGTGGGTCTAAGGACCAAGGTGTCGTATTACTGTCTGTACGGATCGTAAGCCCACTGACGCACATTACTGTCTGTCTGCGATATCGGGCTACATAAATACAACTGATTAGAATAGAGTTATTTCTGCTGAAACTGAATCAATCTGTTAAGGGGTAGGACTAGATACGTTGTTTGTCCTCATTCCCCCTTTCCAGCATGTGGAATGTGTGTCTATTTTTTTTCTTTTTCTGCTATATTTTTATTTATTCGTGTTCTACTATTTTACTTTGCTTTTATTGTTAATCTATCAATCAAAACGTGGAGCGACCTTTGAGCACAGGAAGTTGACGAGCAGTTCACGCTACACAGCTGTCTGCCTTGTAATGGCGTCTTGCGTGCGTCGCTGTGGTTTGCAGACTACGTGACTGATTGGTTACAGGGGGTCACACACTACAAGATCTTTGACCAGGACGCACCGCAGTGAAGTCAGTGTGAAGTTGGATATTAATATTCAACAAACATTCATCAGGCCGCAGGAGGATGGTTAGCAGGGTTGCCAGATCTCACAAGAGAAACATGTAACTGGGCCTATAAAAACTAGCTAAAAAAATAATATCTCTGATCATTTCTACCCAAACAGAGCTGATCAGTTAATATGATTTGATTTACGTTGTATTTCAAAAATTCCAAAAAAATACTGCAACTTGCAACATTTCTCTTTTTACATCTAATAAAGTAGAACAAAAACCAACTGGCCAACAAAAACATTCTGTATGATAGCTTATACATTATCATATGGTGACACAACAGAAGTGTATCATGCAAACATTAGGCAACTATTCATTATCAAAATTAAAAGCAAGGCAATAAAAGTTTAAATGGATTGACAGACGACGCAATGGGGGACAAAGTGTTATAAGGAAACAAATACATTATTTCTGATTGGTTGACTATGTGTTGGAGGCTGGCCGTGGCTTGCCCTTGACGTCTCTCCAAGCTGGTCTTCCGGTGGCAGGTGTAACTTGAGAAGGGCCGTTGCTAAGGTAGTCTGTTGTTCTTTTGCAGTCAGGGGAGTCGAATTGAACGGCATTGTCAGCTGATCAGCTTAAGCCCCTTTTCCTGTGACGACTGCCCCCTTTTTGTTTTAGTCAAAGTCAAAGTCAGCTTTATTGTCAACACTTCACATGTACAAGACATGTAAGGGAGTCGAGAAAACGTTTCCACTATCCCGCGGTGAACATATAAAAAGTGCACAGGCACAAACAGCAATATACGAGACAACACTACAAATAGACAAGATAGACAATGACATAAAATATAGGAGTTTCTCTATGAATAAAGTAAATAATTGTGCAAAAAGGCAGTCAATACTGGCAGCAAAGTGTCATGTAGTATAGTGCATTTTTAAAGATAGATAAATATCAGCTAATTCAGTCTGTATGGTGTGTATTATAGTGCAAAGACAGTTAAGAGGGGAGAGAATTTAGCTTCCTGACAGCCTGGTGGATGAAGCTGTCTCTGAGCCTGGTGGTGCGGGCAGGTAAGCTCCGATACCTTCTTCCAGGGGGCAGGAGGGTGAACAGACTGTGAGCGGGATGGCTGGCCTCGCTCACAATCTTAATCGCTTTGCTGGTGAGGCGGGTGTTGTATGTGTGTTGCATGGAGGGGAGTGGGGCACCGATGATCTTTGCAGCTGTGTTAACCACGCGCTGCAGTGCTTTCCTGCTGTATTCAGCGCAGCTCCCGCCCCACACGGTGATGCAGCTGAACAGTGTGCTCTCAATGGTGCCTCGGTAGAATGTGCACATGATGGATGGGGGGGCTCGTGCTTGCTTCAGTTTGCGGAGGAAGTAGAGGCGCTGATGGGCTTTCTTCGCCAGTGATGCAGTGTTGGTGGTCCAGGAGAGGTCGTCGCTGATGTGCACCCCCAGGAATTTGGTGCCGCTCACTCGCTCCACTGCAGCACCATCGATGGTCAGTGGTGGGTGCTCAGTGTGGTGACTTCGGAAGTCAACAACAATCTCCTTAGTTTTGCTGACATTCAGCAGGAGGTTGTTGTTGCTGCACCATGTGGTCAGAAGGTTGACCTCCTTCCTGTAGTTGGTCTCATCGTTCTTAGTGATGAGACCCACCAGAGTGGTATCATCCGCAAACTTCACCATGTGATTGGTGCTGTAGGTTGGTGTGCAGTCGTGAGTCAGCAGGGTGAAGAGCAGGGGCGAGAGCACACAGCCTTGGGGGGCCCCAGTGCTGAGTGTGATGCTGCTTGAGGTGTTATTTCCGACTCGTACTGTCTGTGGCCTCTCGCTGAGGAAGTCCAGCACCCAGTTGCAAAGCGAGGTGCTGAGCCCCAGCTGGTCTAGTTTACAGATAAGTTGTTGTGGGATGATGGTGTTGAATGCTGAACTAAAGTCTAAGAACAGCATTCTGACGTACGAGTCTGTTGTGTCCAGGTGGGTGAGGGCAGGGTGGAGAGCAGAGCAGATTGCATCCTCGGTGGACCGTTTGGCTCGGTAAGCAAACTGGTAGGGGTCCAGGGTGGCTGGGAGGGAGGACTTGATGTGTGACATAACTAGCCGTTCAAAACATTTCATCACGATGGGGGTCAGTGCAACGGGTCGGTAGTCATTGAAGCAGGATGGAGCAGGTTTCTTTGGCACAGGTATGATGATGGTGGCCTTGAAATGTGACGGAACAACAGCTTGCCTCAAAGAAGTGTTAAAGACGTCCGTGAAAACATCCTTTAACTCCTCAGCGCAGTCCTTCAACACCCGGCCTGGAATGTTGTCTGGGCCCGTTGCTTTCCGTGGATTGATAGTGGCGAATATCCTCTTCACACTGGCAGCGGACAGGCACAGAGCCTGATCGTGGGGAGGGGGTGGAGTTTTCTTTGGGCTTGTGTTGTTAGTTGCTTCAAACCGTGCAAAGAAGCTGTTGAGGTTGTTGAGCAGAGAGATGTTGTCATCGCAGATCTTTGGCGCGGGCTTGTAATCCGTGATGGTCCGAATGCCTTTCCACAGGCTCCGCGTGTCTCTGCTGTCTTTAAAGTGGCAGGTTAACTTTTTTGTATAGTCCTGTTCTGCTTTCCTGATGCCACGGGACAGGTTGGCCCTCGCTGTTCTCAGGCCAGTTTCCTCCCCAGCTTTGAAGGCGTTGTCTCTGGCCCTCAACAGCCGATGGACGTCCCCTGTCAGCCATGGCTTCTGGTTAGCCCGAGTGACAATGGTCTTTGTGTGGGTCACATCATCAATGCACTTACTGATGTAAGCGGTAACAGTGTCTGTGTACTCATCAATGTCAGTGTGGTTGTTGTATGTGGCTGCTTGTTTGAACATTTCCCAGTCTGTTGTTGCAAAGCAGTCCTGAAGAGCAGAGGTGGCCCCCTCTGGCCACACACGTACCTGTTTCCGGACCGGCTTGGTGATTTTTACTCTCGGTCTGTATGCTGGGATTAGCATCACAGTGATGTGATCAGAGAGTCCGATGTGGGGTAGGGGGGAGCCCTTGTATGCTCCCTTATGAGAAGTGAAAACTTGATCCAAAGTGTTTAGTCCTCTTGTAGGGAAATTGACATGCTGGTAGAGTACCGGCACCGAACTGGAAGTGTTGAGGAAGTTTTAAATATTGAGAAATGCCTGTTGAATCTACAAAGGTTTAAACAGGTTTGAGGTTAGAGGAAGCTGCAAAGCATCTGCATAGTGGGAAAGCAGGGAGTGGGATTAACAATTTAACTTAATATCATGATATTTCTAATGGAGAGAAGAATAAAAATGGTTCTTGATACTTCTGTTATTGATAGACATCTATTTATGTCTATTGGCAACTTGTCAAGACTTGTCAAGCTCCCTATTTTCTGGTGTCATCTTTTTTCTTCTCCCTGTTTACTGTTTTATTTTGCTAAACATTGTCTTGTCCTGTCCGTGTCCCCTCTGTGTGATGACTGGCCCCACCCTAATGTGTGTGACCTGTGTCTCCAATATATTTGAGTATTAAAGTCCTTGTCTTCTATTGATTTAATTTTATTTTATTCCAGACACAGAGAAAAACGGTCCATAATACAATACAAAAACAGTAAAAAGACAAACAACAATAAAAAAGACTAAAAAAGACTCCAGCTGTCAGTTCCACACTACACAAAGAGTGTTCAGATATTAGCATATAGGCTAAAGCGCCAATGGTTCATTAGTTGTAAAATCCTAAGGATCCTCATCCCTACTGCCGACCCTGACTGCACATCTCTGCCTCACTCATACTCTGTCTTTGTATTTCTGTCTGTCTGTCGCTACAGAAACAAAAAGGAACAAAGAAACCTAAACCTCACCGCTGTCAACAGTGTAAGAAAGGGTTCATATTGAGGTCTGCCTTAACGACTCATCAGAGAATCCACACTGGAGAGAAGCCGTACAGCTGTGACCAGTGTGGGGAAACCTTCAGTCAATCAGGATCCCTCAAACGCCACCAACGTATTCACACTGGAGAGAAGCCGTACAGCTGTGACCAATGTGGGAACACCTTCACTACATCAGGACACCTCAAACGCCACCAACGTATTCACACTGGAGAGAAGCCGTACAGCTGTGACCAATGTGGGAACACCTTCGCTAGATCAGGACAGCTCAAACGCCACCAACGTATTCACACTGGAGAGAAGTCGTACAGCTGTAACCAATGTGGGAACACCTTCACTACATCAGGAACCCTCAAAGTCCACCAACGTATTCACACTGGAGAGAAGTCGTACAGCTGTGAGGACTGTGGCCAGAGATTCACCTGGCAACGTTCTTACAATAGACACAGAAACATTCACACAAAGGAAAAAATCTACCCATGTCAGGAATGTGGGAAAGTCTTCAGTTCATACGGCTCACACCGGGCTCATGAGCGTATCCACACTGGAGTCAAAGAGTACCAATGTCAACACTGTGACAAACGGTTCTACTCATCATCTCAACTCTCAGTGCATGAGCGTATCCACACTGGAGTCAAAGAGTACCAATGTCAACACTGTGACAAACGGTTCAACTCATCGTCTAACCTCTCAGTGCATGAGAATATCCACACTGGAGTCAAAGAGTACCAATGTCAACACTGTGACAAACGGTTCTCCACATCGTCTCACCTCTCACAGCATGAGAGAATCCACACAGGACACAAACCGTACTGTTGTGACAAATGTATGAAAAGCTTCACCAGAAACTCCTCCCTGAAGAAACACAAGTGTGTTTAAACTATCAGTTATTATCAGAGTTATTAAGGCATCAGCAAACAATGATATACTGTTTCTGTTTGTCATAGATCAAAACATGTAGGAGAGAGAAGCATTTTTTCTCAGCATATGATGTGTGAATATATCATGTAATAAATGCAGAGCCCTGTTTTCATGTGAAATTCCACCTATCAATGAGGATAAAAAGATTCTGTTGTAGAACCTCATTCATCTGACTAAACCCATTTCCAAGAGTTTATCTGACCCCATCAGAATAATTATTTTACATTTTGTTGAGGTCTTTCTTGTCAAATGTTATGTTGTTTATGTAGTTTCTGAAATGTTTTAACCGCTCTGCATGCAGTTGTCTTTTTATTGTTTGAAACCATTTATTTTCTTTGTTATTTTGAATAAATTTAAAGTTGTATTCAATAATGCATATGTTTATTCTAATTAACTGTTTTATTTAGAAAATTAATCTCCTGTTAAAAATGCGTGTGAATGCTGAAAAGCTGATGCTAAACTGGATTGCTGAGTATGAACTTTCTGATAAACTGAAAGAGTCCGTTAATCTGCTTGGAGCTAAACTACATTGCTAGCTTGGATTGATATGATTCAGCTGAAGGAGTATGATAGGGAGTGAATAGTTAAACTGTCATAATGTAAGAAAAATGTTGAATAATTAGAAATTTTAATGATATTTCTAGTTGAAATATTTAAAGAAAGACATGAAAAATTATTTAAAAGTGTTAAATAATCCTTTAATGGGCAGAATGAGTCACCCATCCTTAACCATATTCACTTTTAGCAACTTGTTTATGAATATAGTTTCTTTGTTTTCAGCTTGAAGTATTTTTGAATGTTTGAATTGAACATTATATCATGTTATCTCCAGATTCTTATACTGCTTAAAGTTTTGAGCTGTTTTTTTGGCATTTTATTAAATATTGGACTGAATAAATCAAATACATTTCAGCTTCATTTCTGTGGAACAGATAAAACAGACACATCTGTATATCACATGCATTTTATTATCAGAGTTATTAAGGCATCAGCAAACAATGATGACTCACTGGACCCCCTGCAGTTTGCATACAGGCCTATCTATCTATCTATCTATCTATCTATCTATCTATCTATCTATCTATCTATCTATCTATCTATCTATCTATCTATCTATCTATCTATCTATCTATCTATCTATCTATCTATCTATCTATCTATCTATCTATCTATCTATCACAGTTTGCATACAGGGCAAACAGGTCCACAGACGATGCCATCCCCTCACCCTCCACACTGCCCTCTCCCTATAGAACGATAGTTACGTATGTAACTACGGTTCTATGAGTTCCGGATGACCGCCAGAGGCGGTGCTTTCAGCACTGGATGTTCCATCGCGCGCATGCGCAGGTCGAGATCTTATACCAAAATAGTCACCCGTGACACCTGGGTGACCCGGGAATATGTATATATTCCGGAAGTCACTCTAGGATCTGTTCCAACTGGATCTTCTCGTGGTATCTGAGAAGTCTGAGTGACAGAGAACTCTGGCGGTCATCCGGAACTCATAGAACCGTAGTTACATACGTAACTATCGTTCTATTTCGTTCCTACTGACCGCCAGAGGCGGTGCTTTCAGCACTGGATGACTTATACCAAAAAGGTCACGAAGAGTACTCATCAATTAGGGGCTTACAGCCGTCAACAAGACAGCCGCCATCCCACAGGATGAGGAGCAGAAACATTTACTCTGTAGAGCCGCGCAAACGTACATGATGAAAACCATGTAGCCGAGGCGCAAATGTCCTGACGTTGAACCCGCTTCAAGGCAGCCCAAGATGTAGCCATACCCCTGGTAGAGTGGCACTCAACGGCCAAGGCATGGGGAGCCCCTGTGCTCTATATGCATTCAAGACCACATCCACAAGTCAGTGGGAGTGTCTCTGTTTGGACAGGGCAGCCCCCTTCCTGCAGCTCCCATAGCAGACAAAGAGGTTATTTGTCTTACGCAAGCTGGTTATTGCCACAACATATGCCCCAAGCGCCCGCACCGGGCACAGTGGGTCTGACATTCTTCCTGCACCCCCTGGTGAGCCCAGGGGATTAAAAGCAGCCAACTCGATCGATTGGTTTACATAGTGGGGAGACAATCGTTTGGATAGGAAGGATGGATTTGGCGAGAGCACCACTCCTGACCCTTCTACATGCCAGCGCAAACGCGCCTGGCTCACTGACAAGGCATGGAGTTCACCGACCGTTTGCAGTTGCAATGGCAAGGACGAATGCCGTCTTCATAGACAGCCGCGTCAGGTCTGCCTGACTCAGCGGCTCAAATGGGGGTAGACCTAAGGCCCTCAGGACTACTGCAAGTCCCATGATGGTGCCCTCAGGGGTCGTGGTGGCTGGATGAAGCCTCTGGCCTCCCTTCAGTAACTGCCTGACTAGGTAGTGGGACCCTACCGTCTGGTTATCCACCCTTGCATGTGCGGCCGATATCGCAGCCACATAAACGCGCAGGGTGGAAGCAACTCTCCTGTTGCCCACACAGACTGCAGAAAGTGTAGTATCAATCTCAATGAGCAAGTCCCTTGGACTTCGCCATGTGTCATGCACTACTGTGCAAACAACTTCCACCTGTCTGTATAGAGCCATATAGCGGAGAGTGCCCCTGAACTTAAAACAGGTCTGGACCTCTGACTGGTCGCAATACGTCAACAGTGGGTCCTGGCTATCAGGAGCCACACGCCCAGCTGCAGGCGCCCCGAGTTCGGGTGCCCTACATGTCGTATGCCCACCTGAGACAGAAGTTCCTGTCTCTCTGGAAGGCACCAAGGGACTCCTTTGAGGAGTTTTAGTAACGCTGGGAACCATGGCCTTCCTGGCCCATGTGGAGCCACCAAACGTAGGCTGTAACTGCAATGCTGGACCCCGTCCAGTGTTACCAGTAAAAAGAGAATTAGAGGAAATACATAAAGCAGGCTGACTGGCCAAGCATTAGCCAGAGCATCCTGCCTTAGGGGACTGGTCCTCTCCACTCTAGGAGAACCAAGGGGGACAGTGGGTCATCTCTTCGGAAGCAAAGAGATATGCCACCGCCCTGCCATACTTGCCCCAATCATGCCTACCACCTCCGGATGGAGTCTCCACTCCCCGGGGGGTGGCCCTTGGCAAGAGAGAAGGTCTATCGCTGTGTTCCAGACACCTGGAAAGCTTAGATTATGGTAGAGCACCCCCATAAGGAGCCCTTGCGTAACCCGCAGGCCCTGCTCCGATCTGGTGCCCACCTGGTGGTTGAAGCCTGAGTGCTAAGAACCCTGCAAGGAGTTCCAGCCTAACGTGCTCCAGTCTCTGCTGGGCATCCCACTGGCCTACGACCGTCCTGTCCTAATAGACTGCGTCCCAGTCTGACAAGGAGGCGTCTGTCTCTACAACCTCACACCGGGAGATTCCTCCCTAAGGGCGACCCTGCAATCAGGGATGCCCTCTCTCTCCAGGGTCTGAGGGCCCGAAGGCACTGCCCAGACACCCTGACCATCTTGCGTCTCTGCCACTTGGGGTCCAAGTGGAGACCATTCGCCCAGATCTGAAGAGAACTCACTTTGAGGAGGCCTAGTCGGACCCTCCTGGATGCCAAGGTCAGCATACTTATCAGTCAAAGGAAGAGGCTGTATTCCAGCAGCCTCCCCTGCATGAAGTGCTGTAGTAGCTGCCGAATGGTAGCTACGCGCTCTGGAGAAAGGCAGGCTCGTATGGCCGCCGAGTCGAGCACCAGCCCCAAATAAATCACAACCCAACACATGGTGTAAGGTTGCCCTTTGTAAGATTGATCGCAAAGCCTGTTCCCGGCTGGCTAAGGAGCGTGGCTGTGTCCCTGACCGCCTGCTCCTGAGTTGGGCGAAATGATCAACCAGTAGTCTAGGTATGGCAGTACACCATACCGCTGAGCTGTAATGGCGACAGGGATGCTGCCACACACTGTTTAATAAAGCAGAGCCAGGGACGGCCCAACGGAAGAACCCTGAAATGCACCTCGCCCAGAAATGCAAAGGGGAGGACCACCTGTGGCATTGGGCAGTAGGGACCTGAAAGTAGCATCCTTCAGGGCTATTGACACAACCCAGTCCGCCTGAGCGATAGACTGGAGGCCACCTGCAACACGCAGCATGTGGAAAGGAAGAACCGTGAGGCACCGATTCCGCCCTCTTAGTCCAGAATGGGACGAACCCGCCCCACTTCCTTGGTACCTGAAATTAGGCTGAGTAGAACCTACCGAGCATCGAGTAGCACCCCCAGGGACTCTGGGGGAGGCTGGAGGCTGGATGCCGACTTCCTGGCACCTGAAAAGCCGACCGTAGCGCTGTGTTACGGCGCTGTTCAGAATGTGCTGAGAAGCACTGGCCCCTTGATTGCCCACCTGGACATTGTTGAAGATATTGGCACGGGGTACCACAGAGGTTCCCGGCCTGGAATCAGGCAGAGGCGCACGTCGCAGCGTGCAACTACTGTCTAGCCTGGTCAACCTGAACACTTCGCACCGGGGCCTGAAGCGTGCGGCCTGGGATCACTGGAAGAGAACGGAGGGTCTGTCGACACACCTCCGACTGGGACGCACAGTTGGTATCAACCTGCCTAGCTCCCTAAGACATAATGCAAAGTCTGCAGTGAAGCATCACTGAGGGTCCGTGCTGAGTGACCAGCACCTGACCCCTGTATGGTTTGCGACCGAGCCAGGACTGTGTGAGAAAGCAAATTCCCAAGACGTCCCACACGGGCAGCAATGTCGTAACTCCTAGTAAGGAGGTCGTATGTAATCTGGCACTGGGCCCGAGGGCAGCGCACATCGGTTCTCAGAGCCTCGTCTGGGGAGACAACCAGGGATGCTATAGCAGGCTCAATCGGAGCTAACCAGTCCAAGCCCTAACTATCAGCATTGTGCATGGCTGCCAGAGCTCTGCTGTCACTAGTGTGATGAAAGAGCCCTTAAATCTGGAAAGCCTCTACGGAGCTCTGCTTTCGAAGTGAGGCTCAGAGGGAGGCCCAGAGAAAACGGAGTATTGAGGGCCCGCCGAAAAAAGGCATTCACAGGTGCAGATGAAACCAGAGCTTCATCTAGCCCAATACTTGGCAAGTCACAGACGGACTCTGACCCTCTAGCCGAGCTGCCCACCTGTATAACATTACAAGACGCAGCTGTGGACAGCATGTCATCCCCTGAGTAGGAAGGATGCACAGCCGCAAGGCTACTCACTGCAGCTGGTACCCTGAGCTGGTTGGAGGCAAGTAGGAGAGTTTCTACCTAGCAAGCCTCAGTGCCTGAGGCATGAAACTACGGTTCATGCATGGTTCATCTGACAGTGCTTCCCTCAGGTGCTCACCCCGAGACCTGCAGGGCACTTGTCATGGCCATTCTCCACCGTAGGGAGGCCATGAAGGCATCACAATTATGGTTGTTTAGTATGTCAGCAATTTAGCAGGCTAAGCTAAATGAATTAGTAGCCTGCTCAACCGAGCTTCAGGCGCAAGCACCAGAGCAACGGAGCGACACCCCTAAAAGTAACAGTGACGGCGACTTTAGGAGGCCTAAGCTGCTCATTGTCGAGCCAATTAAAATATGCATCTGTTAAAGGTATGCAAGCGGGCTTCAGGCGAGAGCAACCGAGCCACGGTGCGATACCGCTAGAATAAAACAGTGGCGGTGTAAAACTATGCTGCCCACTAGCGAGCATAATTACAGTAGGCTTTAGGCAATCGAGCTTTAGGCGAGAGCACCCAAGCAACAATGCAACCTGTTGAGACAATTAAAATATGCATCCGATTAAGGTATGCAACCGGGCTTCAGGCGAGAGCAACCAAGCCACGGCGCGACACCGCTAGAATAATACAGTGGCGGTGTAAAACTATGCCGCCCACTGGTGGGCAAATACAGTAGTCTGTGCTGACACGACAACGGTGTGACAGCCAAAATAACACAGTGAAGGTGACCCTTGGAAACCCAAGACGCTCACTGGCTAGTAGCAACTAACGTATGCAACCGGGCTTCAGGCGAGAACAACCGAGCCACGGTGCGACACCGCTAGAATAATACAGTGGTGGTGTAAACAGGCCCCCAGGATGCTGCCTTCTCCGAGCAGCCAGCATGGACTAGTGGCCAACCCATTAGTACTGCATGCTGTGAATGGGAGCTCATTTTCCTGAAAACCCTTATGGCAGATTTTCCCGTCCACACCAATACAAGCGGCGAACAAGATTGTGTCGCCGCAAAAATTTTCTGGATATCATCAAGCGTTTTATTAGCCCAACGGCTTTTAACGGCTTTCAGTTTGTTTTCGAGGGAGGAGGAGCATGGTGCCAGGGCTCTCATGAAAGCAATATGGCAGCTTCCTTGTTGCTTCTCTGCGCCAATGAGAAGCTTTCATAGGAATGAATGGGCGCCATTTTTCAATACGGTGTCCATTTCTTTATATGTCCATGGGTGTAAAACTATGCTGCCCACTGGCGAGCATAATTACAGTAGGCTAGGCAATCGAGCTTTAGGCGAGAGCACCCAAGCAACAATGCAACCTGTTGAGACAATTAAATATGCATCCGATCAAGGTATGCAACCGGGTGGTAGGATGGCCTAGAGGTAAGGTGGCCGACCAGTAACTATGAGGTCGCTGGTTCGATCCCCGGCACCGGACAGGAGGGTGTGAGTCGTAAAACTAGCAGAGGCTGGTATTGTGTCTACGGTGCCCACCATCTCTACCATTGTGTCCTTGAGCAAGGACCCCAAACCCCCCAAAATTGCTCCAGGGGCGCTGTACTGCGGCTGACCCTGCGCTCTGACCCCCTCTGAAGTGTGGTAACTTGAGAGGGGATATGCGAAAAGACAAATTTCAATGTGCCTCGTGTACAACTGACAAATAAAGATAACTTAACTTAACTTAACCGGGCTTCAGGCGAGAGCACCCGAGCCATGGTGCGACGCCGCTAGAATAAAACAGTGGCGGTGTAAAACTATGCCGCCCACTGGCGAGCATAATTACAGTAGGCTAGGCGATCGAGCCTTAGGCGAGAGCACCCAAGCAACAATGCAACCCCCTAAATAACACAGTTCAATTGAATTCAGCTTATTTAAGAAGGGGACAGTGTCAAATTAATAAAACACATGATCATACATGGGTTAAAAAGATAGAATTAGCCAAATGCTATTCTCTATCTGTAGTAGTCCCCTGGCAGTGTCAGCGGCTCTAGGTAACCCCAGCCGCCCACTGGAGAGCAAATCAACGAAGGCTAGGCAATCGAGCCTCAGGCGAGCACACCCAGGCAACAATGCGCCTTAAATAACTCAGTGACAGCAACACTTGGGTCCCAAGACGTTCACTGGCGCAACTAAAGTAGCCTATGCAACCAGGCTAAGGCGAGCTACCGTGCAACGGTGCGACACGGCTATAATAATACAGCGGTGTGAAACTAAGCTGCCAACTGGCGACACACTACAGCAGCCTACACACGTGCAACAGTGTGACACGGCTAAAATCACACGGTGAAGGCGATTTAGGAAACTAATTAGCCCACCGGCGAGCAATACAGCAGCATACAGTGTATACAACAGCATACTAGTGTGTGGCACGGCTCACCCACTGGTAAGCAAATAAAGAAAGCTATGCAACGCAAGGCTTAGGTGAGTGCACACGACTGGTGCGAACAGCTCAAATACAATAGTGAAAGCGACTTCTGACCCGAAGCTGCCCACTTGACGAGTAGCCTCTCGCTCTAGGCGATGCTACAAAATACTGTGGCGGCGGCTTGGACTCTCCCCAAGCCGCTCGCTGTCGATTAAATCGAAGTAAGCAACCGGTCGGGGCGATCTCTCTACGTAGCACCCGAGCACAGTCAACAATGCTAGAAAAACAATACATTCGAGCATACCGGGCTTGGCGAAACACACAAGCACCGGTGAGAACCCCCGGGGGGGAATAACACGGCGACTGTGAAACCAGCCGCCGCTTGACAAGCTCAATTAAAGCAAGGTGGAAAGGTGATATTAGCTTCCGCGATAGCCGCCGGCTACGCGTAGCCCTCACACTTACTCACCCCCTGACCCCGGCCTCAGCCGAAGTCGAACGAATTGCAAGTCGCAGCCTTTGGAGGACGAAGTCAAATCGAAGCCCCAACCCTTAGGTTACAAAGCTACTTGCGACAAGCTAATGGTATATACACAACAATATGTGTGACCTGCTAGCACGAGAAGATAGAAGGAACAGATCCTAGAGTGACTTCCGGAATATATACATATTCCCGGGTCACCCAGGTGTCACGGGTGACTATTTTGGTATAAGATCTCGACCTGCGCATGCGCGCGATGGAACATCCAGTGCTGAAAGCACCGCCTCTGGCGGTCAGTAGGAACGAAATAGAACATTATTCTATTACATGAACAGTATCCTGTTTCACTAGTTATTTGTATTGCTGATCTATTTCGACCTCCCTCAGACCGTCACTACGGTCTAAACCGTGAATGATACCCTCCATTCTACCGCTCTTTCGAGACCATAATATCAACAGAGTCGTATGACCGACCTTCAGAGGCGGGGCTCGGAGTGCATTTAGTATCCGGGGGAGCACGCCTCTTCCTCTTTGCCTTTCTCGCCTCATCTGAGAGACCGGTAAGTTGTGTTTGGAAATTTAGGAAGCTAGTAATCCGTCACATTATTGTGCAGGTGCCTTGTGTCCCTGAGGATTGTTAAACTGCTTTCCCTGTGATTACAGTTTGTAACTATTGGCGCACCGAAAGGTCTCCAGTAGTTTGTAGCACATGGTGTTTGATTGTTGTTGATTGTTAACACCTGTTGCTTCTCCCCTTAGCCTGCAAGGAAAAAGCAGTGTTGGGGCGAAATACACTTTTTGTTAAATACTAAGAATAAGTACAACAAACAAAGCCTTGCCTGCCGGCGTTAGAAGTGCTTTATTTATATATTTTCCTCGTACGTCCCAAGAGTGGTGATTCGTACTATTTCAGAGTTGATTTTGATTTTGATGGTCAACTTAATTTTCCCTGAAAACGTGTTTCTTTATTTATTCCCTATTGTAGGGAAAAAGAAGAAAGAAAAAGAAAATAGAGAGAAGAAGAAAAGAAAAGAAAAGAAAAGAGAGCTGTTAAGCAACTTAAAGCTTCC
The DNA here is from genome assembly GCA_949357725.1 of Hyperoplus immaculatus. Lineage (NCBI taxonomy): Eukaryota > Metazoa > Chordata > Actinopteri > Uranoscopiformes > Ammodytidae > Hyperoplus > Hyperoplus immaculatus. The sequence continues at coordinate 37,023,042 of OX442350.1, forward strand.
CTTAACCTCTGTGCGCAGAAGGCCGGGTTCCTTTAGTTGTCCCCCATTGTACGTCCGCGTACATATTGAATGTGAACTGAATTTAATTAAATAGAAAGAAAATAATAAAGGGAAAAAGCAAGATAGTGTGCTCTCAAGGGTCCTGAGTGCTGCCAAGATCCTGGGACTTGAGACCCCAGTGGAAGTCCCAAGTCAGACAGAGGGGGTCTGGGCTGGCATTCCACAACCCCGTCCTTCAGTGGCTATTCCAGCAGCAGAAGACTACTGCAAGATGCTGGAAAAATCTTGGAGTACTCCTAGCCAAGCACCTCTGTTTAGTGCAGGCTGCAGGAGGATGGCTAAGGCACGATACCCGTCGGAGACAGGACTGGGTGAGATGCCTCCGGTGGAGAAGGAGATGGCAGCCTTAACCTCTCTCAGCCCAGAGAAGGTCACAGCTGACCCACGGTGTCCACGAAAGGAGTGCGACAAGACGGACCGCTTGGTTTGCAGGACCTACAATGCAGCTGCTCGTGCAGCTTGTGCAGGAAATGCTTTGGCTATCTGAATCAAGACACAGCCCCGGTCTCCGCAGGTCTCGGTTTACGAGCATTTCCGGTTTACGTAACAAGCCGTTACCTTGCGTGACGACTCGCCGCTCCTGTGCTGCCTAGCAACCCTGATTGCTGCCAACGGAGACAGCCCTGTCAATGGAGGAAAAAAGAAAAAGAAGTTGCCTACCAGACGAAAAGAAAAAGAAAAAAAGAAAGGAAGATAAAAGTTAAGAAGATGGAGCAACACGTTGCTGTTTTGTTATTTTTTATTTTATTTTATGCCATCTCTGAAAAAAACGCAATGAATCTTGGGATATGTTGGGCCACGAAGGATACATCTGATGCAGCCTTCAAAACCGTGAAACGAAGGCTGCATTTCTCGGCCGCATATGAGGAGCCTTGCAAACGGGACAGCCTTTGCGCGCCGCTATGACGCAATCGGTCTTCAAATGCAGCCTACGTATGGTGCAACCCCTGAATCAAGACACAGCCTTAGTCTGTGTGTGTGTAGGTGTGTGTGTGTGTAGGTGTGTGTGTGTGTGTGTGTGTGTGTGTGTGTGTGTGTTTACTAGCTCTCCCCACCAGAGTGCGCTGTTGCATATCACACAGCAGCGATGTCTGGAGATGTGTTTACTGACCGGCTCTACTGTGGGGAAAAACTGATAGTTGAAGACATTTTTTTGAGTTTTTTTTTATGAAAAAAGGCTGTATCCAAATCTTTTCTGTAAAAACGTAGTACACAAATATGTTGTAAAAATTAAATAAAGATTGTAACTCTTCAAGGCAAATTGACCCATAATTGGTTGGATATTCAAAGTTTCATGATATCTATACGTTAAAATGTTACCCCGTTCAACTGCAGTGTCTCGACTTTGACCACTGGGTGGTAGTAATGCGCTCAGCAACGTCTACACTGACGGAAGTCTATATGAAGGAGAGGAAGCATCTGGTTAGGATCTGCGCATGCGCGATATTTTCTCACATCATTGGAAGATTCAGCAGACAACGCAAGCCTCTTCACTAGTGATGGGTCGATGAGGCCTCGTGAAGCGTTTCGACACATTACCAAACTGTATTGATACTGTGTCGGTACTGTGTCACTGTGCTGCTCCATACTGACATCTGCTGGATCTTTAAAATCATTACCGGCAACCCAATGACAGACTCAACTGATTTAATGACCATGATAGGCTATACAATAATATAATTTAACTTATTGTATTTTATATTGTAATATTTCATATCTTAATCAAAGTTTGAATATCTTTGATATTGTAGTGCAAGTTGGGGTGTTGAGTTCTGATAGATCAAGTGGGAACTGGGAAGAACCATGTGAAATTACAAGGAAATAAAAACAAATACCTTATTTGCGGATATAAGATCAGAATGGTCCCGCACGGCGGAAACTTTTATTTTTCTCTCTGGCTCCATTATGGCTTGCAGACAAGGTTTTCGTTTGAAATGATGATTGTTTTGGCACAGAAGCATCCCATTCACAGATGCGCTTCCTTTTAAACACAGTTTGGCGCGCCCAACGAGCCCCATCGACCCTTAGGTCCATGGCATCGACAAGCGATACTGCAACTGTATCGTCACGTGACTTTCTTAAAGCGATACACGCACCGACACGGGGCTTCGCTCTATGAGCTCGACACATGCGCCGACGCATCGGTGTTGCCCGACCCATCACTACTCTTCACCGTCTCGTCTTTATTTATCAGGTTGGTAATGTTTCTAAACCTCACCGTGATTGTTGTAGTTTGTTAGTGAATGTTGAGAGATCGTTTTAGTTTAAGGTAATAAAGTGAAATGAGCGGAGTTTGTCTTACTTTCACGAAAGTGTAGCTGCAAAGAAACAAACATGGCGCCGACTCCCGCGTTTACTGTTTACTGTTATGGCTCTTTCCCACTACATTGTACCGTCAACTCGGCTCAGGGGCCTATTGCATAAAACTAGGATAAGGGATTAACCTAGGATATTTTGGTTATCCTGGCTTGCATTAGCCATGATCCGGTTGCATAAAAGTGGAGGGACATAAATTACCCTGGAGATTTATCCTTTACGTTTAGCCTGGTCGGGACCAGGCTAAACGTAAAGGATAAACTTATTCTGTTGCCTGATTGGCTCAGTCAGCTGTCACTCCGATCTGAAATCAAGGTGTTTAACAGTTATTCCATGATCTTCTGTGTATTGCTTTATTTTCATTAGCCTGTTTTAAGGTACCACATAAAAGACTGTATTGTCATTTAGTTAAATATTCCTTCTTTTTTATTTATTTAACCTGAACCATTTATAATTAACTTAATTATAATTAGATTAAGATGCAATGATATAAATTAGAATAATTGATGTTCAATATTGCAGGCTATATTTATACAATTGATTATCGATGGCAGATGACGTTGCAAGTGTGGGTCAAATAAATTCACTTTGTACTTATCACTATATCGAGGTGCATCTAAAAGAAAATTCAATATCAATGAAAAATTCCTTTTTTCTGTAATTGAATTCAAAAAGTGAAACTTAAATATATTCTAGAAATTCATTACACATGGAGTGAAATTAATCTAGAATAAACATACTTTTCAGAAGGTCGACATTTCTGTATTATAAATCCTTTTTCTGATTGGTTGTATGTAACATTCTAATATTTTGAGATACTGGATTTTTTATTCCATGATCAATCAATCATCCAAAAAAAAAGGCCTGACATATTTCACTTTGTGTAATGAATCTATCAAAGTTTAACTTTTTGAATGGACTTTCCATGATATTCAATTTTTTAGATGCACCTGCAGACTGCTCACTGTCAACTATTTGATCATAAAACAATGCAGGGACATCAAGAACAGCTGGCAGAGAATACATCTCCTGTATGAAATGAACTGCCCCCTCACTTACGGTTTAAACTAGCAAGGCATTGTGGGAAAATGGGCCGTCTTTTTAATTTTTCCATCAGTAAATCTGTGTTCGATCTTTGGGTCTACTTCTGAAAGCTGTGGGCTGGCACTTAACAGAATTACTTACACCTGGCTTGACAAAGCAGCCCCTTTACATCCTGGATTGGCGTTTATGCAATTGACTAATCCAAAGTGCCCAGGCTAGACTTTGTCAACGCTGGCTTTATCAATCATCCTGGATGTCTTTATTCCACTTTTATGCAATAGGCCCCTGGTGCAGGTACTGTTGTATAGGTCGTTTTCTATCACAATATAGGGGTCGTTATTATCGTTCAAACTTCCAGCAGGACATGTAGCCTACAGTATTAGCCTCAGCTTGTCTTACACACAGCAGAGTCTCAGAGCTACACCGCCTGCAAACTAGTCACCTTTCGGCGAAATTCGCCGTTTTGGAAAGGAAATTGGCCATCTATGTGATTCGTGTAGATCCGTTGAGAAAATATTTTTTGGAGGGGGGGGGGGGGGGTCTGATGGCCAGCACTGTGTGTGTGTGTGTGTGTGTGTGTGTGTGTGTGTGTGTGTGTGTGTGTGTGTGTGTGTGTGTGTGTGTGTGTGTGTGTGTGTGTGTGTGTGTGTGTGTGTGTGTGTGTGTGTGTGGAGCGGAGCATGGACATGGATTGACCATAGTGACTAACTATGATTGACGGATGTTAACTCCTATCATATGAGCTTTGACGGTCATTTGGCCAATCAGAAACAGTGTTTGTCATTGAGGGGCGGTGACATCAGTCAGTCAGAGCATCTGCAGGGAAGTTAAAGGAATACTTCACCCACTTCGTAAGGAGGAAGAGGAGCTAGCTGTAGCTACACTAGCAGCTACTCCATGCTGAAGAGGAGCCCCGCCGCTGTGCCTGGTGTGTTCGCAGTGTTCACTGTTAGAAACTTCACTGTAGCTTTACTCCACATATGGAAAGAGGGACCCCGGAGACATATTTCAGTATTGAGACGGTGAACTGTAGGCGCCAGCCACAGGCCGCGGGGAGAGACGGACGTCGACCACAACACAGTAAGTTTTTATTTTTACTCATTCATCACTGCCACACTTCTTGCATTTGCGTCTGCCTTTCTTTTTTCCCCTGGCGCTTGTGTTAGCAGATCAGAGCAGCTACACAGCACTTTATTAATGTGAATTATCAAAGAAAAACTCATGTAGCAACAGGCTGGTAAAAGCAGCGCTGCAGCAGTGAGACACTGACTGTGTGGGGGGGAACTGCGAGCTAGATACACTGCACAGATGTAGGATGTGACCCGGGCGTAAACACGGCACAAGTGTTATATCTTATTGCAGTTTTGAATCCTGTTCTAAAATGTCTTATTGGCACTACGTTTTCCTGTGGTTGGTAACATGGGCAGCAAAGCTAACGTGACGTAACCTTGCCGTTCTTTTTCATGTATGTGAGCTACTGCAGGCTAAAATTAGCTGGCCTTACTAATGTTTTGCTCAATGTTTTATAGACAATATCGCTGATTCATGCAGTTTCCTGGCGTGAATCCTGCAAAGAGAGAGAGACCCAGCACCTGACTATGCACGTGATGAGCAGTACCGTGGCTATCAAGAAACAAGATCGAGCAGCTGTGACCAGAATGGCCTGAGCCAACACACTACACATTTTATTTTTATAAATAGTTGTTCATATGTTTGGATTAAAACTTTGAACTCAAGTTGGTTGATGTGGTTTGTCTACTAACCAGAGTGCTGTTAACTGGAGTACTATTAGAAAAATACAAATTTCTACTGGGGAATAGGGTTGAGGACAGACTTCAGATGCTGAGCTACTGTATTTAATAAATAAGCAAATATTTTTTATGCTATCAATATAGAAATGTGACCTGAAGTACTCAATTGAAATATATTCTGGTTAGCTTTGGTAGAAAAACTGATGGCTTAGTTATTTTTCTGTGTATCTGTTTTTCCTGTGCTTCAGTATGATGAACCTACCTTGCATCCTTGTGAATTTATAACATTTACCTCAAATTGTATTTTAAAAACAATACATACAGTAATCTGTGCATCAAAATCAGTTCAGCCAACAAGTCTGTACTGGTGAACATGGGTGTAGACAGGAGTCCAAGGTAAGGTAACAACAACATAAGATGTTTTATTGTTTACAAAGGAAAATATTGTGGCATCATGCTCAATGCTAAATAAACCAGGTAATGCTAAATAAACCAGGTAACAAACAATGAAACAATTCTTAAAAATAAACTGTCCAATATACGAACATGATAAATATAAGATACAAAAGATGAGCTATAAACACAAAATATTTACAATTTAGCCTTAAATGAGTGGCACAGGTTGAGGTGTGAGGACATATTAGCAGAGCTGGGATGCTCCTGAATTTGATGTAGGGGACATATTTCCTCTCAGAAGCGTCACTGCAGCTGCCTTGGTTGCAGTTGAAGGGGAGACAGCCATTGATCAACTTTTTACCCCACTATCACAGCTGATATTGAGGGTGTAGACATCGGATTCTGAAATGTCACCAAACAATACAACAGTTAGGCTTCAAGTGAAACGTTAGCTGTGAGCACTCACTAAAAATGATAGTCTGATGAATTTTTTTTTCTTTAGTTGCATTACAAACACACCAAATGGTTGCTGCATTAGTTTGTTTCTGAAAGAGTTTAGCAAGCCCCCCTCCCCCTGACAGCAGCTATAATTGCATACTGTGTGAACAGAAATATAGTCAAATGCGTTGAAAGTCTTACCTGTACGCGAGTGCATTTTGCAGGCCCGGTCCACACAACCTGTCCACAACGAAGATACGTCAGTCCCGTCCAGATTGTCCTCTTCACGCCCAGGCTAGAATATTTAGTTTCAGTCCTCCGGTTTGGTTTGAAGGCTAGGCTAGTTTTTTTTTTTAGCCGCAGGCATTGTTGAAAACAGCTCACTATCTTGTAAACTGAAGAAAAGTTAGACTAGTGCGCATTTCCTGCCCTCCGTTTTACAGTGAAACCGAAACTAATACATTCATATTTTAGAAAAAATTATTCATTGTGGAATCTACATTTGGGTTGCGTTCCGAATCTCATACTTTCTACTATATAGTATGTAGAAAAAAGATTTAGGATGTCCCGATTCTTGTGGCCAGATTTAGGATGGTTAGAATACCCGGATGGTCTACTTCATGCGGCCAAGATTGTTAGTGTTGAAAAGTGCATCCTATTTGGGCGATTCTGACCCACAATCCAGTGCGCACGTGAAGTGACGTAACATCGACGAAGCCTATAGGTCCATGTTATGAAAACAAACGGGGATGCGACGGATATAAAAGCAAGAGGCAAGATCAAGGCGCAATGTTATGATGAATTAAGAGAGAAAAGTATGTCCCAATAGTATGCCTACTGCATCCTAACTAGATTCTTTTTATCGTCAGATGTAGTATGTAGAATAGAAAAAAGAAAGAGTATGCGATTCGGAACGCAACCAGAGTCTGTATTGGTTCGAGGTATCGCCAAGAACTGTAATGGGAAGTAGTGTGTTTACAAACTCTCATCGGAGTCAGAGGTCAGACGAGACGAGACTATGGAAATGTGGGCGGGGCCTTGGAGTGCTGCTAGCGCAGTGCATTGTAGTAGTTGGAGGATTTCTGACTTTAGAGGCAGAGACCGGCAGAGAGACCATAAAAACACTCTTTTTGCCGTTTCTCAGGCTAGGGTGAACCGATTTCTAAAATTTTTGCACATTTATAACACATAGGTTTTGCTCTACATAGGTACATTCATATTTCCACCGGTGAAATCATCCTTTAAAAAAAAATCTCTCCGAGTCATCGGAGCGTTCAAGTCATGGACCTATAAAGGTTCAAGTAGCCGCAGCCGCAGTACTATTATTTTACCGTGTTAATATGCCTACTAGTGTTAATGTGCCTACTAGTGTTGCCACCCGTCACGTTTTTCCCAGAATTGTTCTCTTTTTTCACCAGCTGTCCCGAGAAAAAATAAATCTTTGTCCCGGGAGAGATTTATTTTTTTTGGGGGGAAATGCCAAAACCTCATTTGATTTCCTTTGTTCAGTAGTTAAGGCCGTTTCACACGGGCCGAGGCGTTTGTTGCGCCAACTAATGCATTCTCAATGGAGAGGCGAGCGGGGCCGGGCAGAGAGAAAGCGCAGCGGGCAGGGGCGGTCTCAACGATCTCGGGGCCCGTTCAAGACCCAGTGTGGGGCCCCCACTTTTTTTTCTTTTTTTTTCTTTTTTTTATAAATAATGCTTGTGCATGCTCCCCGCGAAAATAGAAAAAAAGATTGTGGAAACCATTTGGTTCATATACGGATTATGAGATAATGGGCCCAGAATGCCCCCCCCTCCCCCTGCCCCACTCCTCCCTATCCCTATTCAACAGATAAAGGGTGGATAGCTACTTTTTATGAACAGTATAGAATTTACACATAGAAAGCTTATTACTGTATGTGTGAGGGGGCCTTCAAGGCCCCTCATGAAGCCCCTAAGACAGAGCTAATAATGCTTTAGTTTTGCACTTGCTTTTCTATTATTCACCTACTAGTTGAGGGGCCCATGATGATTTATTTCCTTATTTTAGGTGATTCCTGAGTGACTGAGCTCTTTCACAATGCGACATGTAAAGTTACTATCAGTATTTCTGGCTTAGGGCCCCCCTGAGCCCTTGGGCCTGGTTGCATGCAATGTTCTTCTCAAAGTGCACCAGATTGATGAATTTTACTTTAAAAGGTTGCATTTTTTTCTTCAGGGGGAGCATTCCCCCGGACCCCCCTACAAGGTACAGGGTTCCCACCTCAGTCTCCTTATATTTCCTACTGTAAAAAGCACTGTAGGTGTCTGTTTATGGTTATTATAGGTCATTAGACTGGTCAGTCTGAACTGGTAGCCTAATAATGGCCGAGCCCTCCGCCCCAAACATCAAGTGTCCCTTTTTTCCTAAATCCAAGGTGGCAACCCTAGTGCCTACTCGGTTTATGTGAATCACTTTTTAAATAAATTCAGAGTTTGCCAACCGTTGTTTTACAGCCATTTGCATTGATTCATGCGCATGCTGGTTATCGGCCGCGGTTGGCGGATTGTCACTGCAGATTAACATCGAGACCCCCCTACCGGTGTTTGTTTTCGGACTTCTCACCTTTTTCATGGCTTATGAGTTTGCATGCCTGAAGTGACTTATGGTAGTACAAACTGTAGTTAGAGTTTTGCACATTGAGCTACAGTTGTGCCCACTGTGGGTTAGCAATCGGAAAAAAACTGTAAGCAATTCTAATTTAAAAGAGCAAGACATATACACAAATGCATATAGGTTTATCTTAAAGGCAGACTATGCAATATTTTAATGAAAATATAAATTATAGTCACACAAAAATAATCCTTCTCAATGATCAGTTCTGCCCCACTAGAATATGTGTTGGTGTGTTTATCTGCACAGTCTTCCTCTCGCTGACAAATTCTACCATGTAAAATACAACCACAGTGCAGAAGCCTCTCCACTTCCTTGACTTAGGTTAGGCTTTGGTTAGCTCACTGACTAATGAAAGATACGTGTTTAAATGCCTTATTTATGAAGGAAAAATGACCATGGAGAAAGGTGTAAAAATCCGGGATCCAGGCCTCAGTATTTATTTAAGTAAATTGACAAGGCAGGTTGACAGGACAGAAAAGCAAGAAGAAGTGACGTCTCTCTCTACATCAGAGTATTATATTGTCTCTCACATCATGAGCATGTCTACTGATTGGTTAAATCTTGTTGTCAGGCAGATCTCAGAGTCCTCCTCTTGTTCTTCCTCTTGACCGAAACCAGAGATCATGGAAGTCTTCCTCCCCCGGCCCGGAGCAGCCTCTAAGACGCGCTTGGCCAAAAGGCCCTTTGTTCTAACACATTGGTTTTCAAAGTGCGGCCCGCGGGCCAATGGCGGCCCGCGGAAGCATATCTGGCGGCCCGCATTGAATTATGAATTATTAAAAAAAAATATATATAATTATTTTTTTTATTTTTTTTATTGAAACGCACGGAGGGGATGCGTCCCCCGTAACAGTAAAAACAGTACAGGGGTCGAAACACTTAAATATCCCTCCTAATTGTTTGTATTCATTCCCCACTTATTAAACTTGCGAAGTTCGGCTGGCCTCTGCCTCTCATTGCAGACGTAGTGGTCCCAATGTAAGTTGTTAGATAGTGAGCTTGTCAAGCCCAATACGATGCACTTTCTCACATTCAAGGCGAATTAGATTAGGTCAAGTGTCTAAGGATGGATGCTAACATTATCTGGTTTCTAACTCTTTTGCCTAAAGTTTAGCTAACAAACTAACGTTAGCTAGCTGCTGATAGCCATGGAACTATCTGCCTAGTTGACTGCTGATAGCCCACCCTGTTTATTTCCAGTGTATAGTGTCATAATAGTTAACACTGCTGCTGCATCATGAGTAGTGAGTCCTACAAAAAACACTCCAAAAGGTGATACGTTTCAATGTGTTGAATGTTTTGAACAATAAAGTAGAATAAATATTTGAATGTGATACAGAATGCCTCAGTGCCTTACTAATTTATATTCCATTAGATGTGAGTCAATGGGAGCGAGTTGTCTTTTCCTTAACATTTCCACCATAAATAAATACAGAAGACACAAATTACTGCACAAAAATTAACCAAAATGCACAAAATGAAGTGTTCGAACCTCAAATTTTTCTGGGGGACAACCCCCAGGCCCCCGCTTTGAATGTGAGCTCCCCAATGTTGAAATGAGACCTAGCCCTTCATTTAATACTTTAAATGTGTTAATTACACAGTATTGGATGCTGACCAATACATGTAAACTGTAAAGACGCAACCTGGCCATTGAAATTATTTCAGTTTTATAATTTTTTTTCCTTTGGCGGCCCTCGGTCCAATGTTGGGTTCCTAAATTGGCCCTCAGCTATCAAAAGTTTGAGAACCCCTGTTCTAACAGATCCTCTGCCTTAGGAATGTATCTTATCTCATGGGAAATCAGCTCCAGTTTTATTGCTCAGCCTCCAAACCGAGACTGAAGTGAAACATTTCTTAAAGTCAAATGTGAAGAATATATCAATGGATCAATTGATTATACAAGAGTAAATGCATATTAATGGGGGGGGAGGGCATAATATCATTACAAATTAGAGTTATTTTTCTAACACTAACAAACTGATATGTACTGTTTGTCAAATTAGAAAGTAGTGTCCTCTCTCTCTCCACCGAACGTCGGCGCATGCTCACGCGGCTCGTTCGCCCTGTAATAGTAAAAAAAAATAAAATATCGGAGCTGTCAGTCCGATGTCCGATACGCAGATTTCGGACATATCGGACCCGATACCAATACTGGATCGGATCGGCCCCATCCCTAGAATTTATATATTTTCCATTAGCCTACTCAGGACCTTCAGCTTGCTTGTCTTACCTGTTTTTAAACTGTATACACTATACAGTGCTTCACAAAATCAATACACGTTTAAACACTATACAAGAAGTCAAGGAGTGAGCCTCAAACGTTCCAAACACTGTTCCTGTGGTGGACATGGGGATATTAAAACAGGCTCCAGTGTCAGTAAACCATAACCGACAGTGTGAGCTAAAGAATGAAAAATAACAAGCAGGCATATGCTGGACTGAAACTTACTGTTTAAGAAATATATTGTTAATCCATCTATCATATTAGTGCAGATACACAAAGCCCCCAAGCTGCCAAGTCACAGCAGATGCCATTGCGTCCGAGCTCCTGACCACAAGCGTCTGGAGTCCCAGCAAGCCCCTAAGTACCTTGGTGTGCGTCTGGATCGGACACTGTCCTCCAAACAACACCTCGAAGATATCCGGGCAAAGACAACATCAAGGGTTGCGCTGATCCGTTGCCTTGCTGGCACAACCTGGGGAGCCACTGCTAAGACACTACGGGTATCAACCCAAGCCTTGGTCTTCTCAGCAGCAGAGTACTGTGCCCCAGTCTGGGGCAGAAGTCCACATGCTAAAAAGGTGGATGTGGCTATCAACAACGCCCTCCAGATCATCACTGGGTGCCTGAAGCCTACCTCTGTCGTCCTGCTGCCAGTCGTTGCAGCTTGTTTTGTATTTTCCTTGTGTATCTGTAATTAACTCGACGTCATTGTAAAAGAGGGTCACCCCTCAATTGATCTTTCGAGGTTAAATAAAGGAAAATGAAATGAAAATGCTGTTGGTTGTTGCCTCTGTAGTTGATTCTGTAATGTTAAAGGTTTGTTCCTCCTGCAACACTGCTGATCACTGAATGATGTTGATGGTTGATTTAAGAACGTTGTTCACTACCTAGCAGCACATGCTATCAAACAGAGCTAGCACACTAGTTGATTTAGCTTACATTAGCTAATCATTGTCACCTTTTCTTTACAGGTCCGTGGTCTGACCAAACGTCTGTGAGCTCGACACACAAACACCGTCTCTGGTTACTATCTGCTGCCACCGAGGAAGAAGCATGAGTTCTCCACAAACGGTGACTATACAGTTTATGTTACTATGGTGTTATTATGACGTTTCTTCTGTTTTTACCTGTTAAAAGTGTTTCTTTATGAGGGAGTTGTTACTCAGCCTCGTGGGTCTTAGGACAAAGGGTGTCGTATTACTGTCTGTACGGATCGTAAGCCCACTGACGCACATTACTGTCTTGTCTGCGATATCGGGCTACATAAATACAACTGATTAGAATAGAGTTATTTCTGCTGAAACTGAATCAATCTGTTAAGGGGTAGGACTAGATACGTTGTTTGTCCTCATTCCCCCTTTCCAGCATGTGGAATATGTGTCTATTTTTTTCTTTTTCTGCTATATTTTTATTTATTCGTGTTCTACTATTTTACTTTGCTTTTATTGTTAATCAATCAATCAAAACGTGGAGCGACCTTTGAGCACAGGAAGTTGACGAGCAGTTCACGCTACACAGCTGTCTGCCTTGTAATGGCGTCTTGCGTGCGTCGCTGTGGTTTGCAGACTACGTGACTGATTGGTTACAGGGGTTCACACACTACAAGATCTTTGACCAGGACGCACCGCAGTGAAGTCAGTGTGAAGTTGGATATTAATATTCAACAAACATTCATCAGGCCGCAGGAGGATGGTTAGCAGGGTTGCCAGATCTCACAAGAGAAACATGTAACTGGGCCTATAAAAAGTAGTTAGAAAAATAATATCCCTGATCATTTCTACCCAAACAGAGCTGATCAGTTAATATGATTTGATTTATGTTGTATTTCAACAATTCCAAAAAAATACTGCAACTTGCAACATTTCTCTTTTTACATCTAATAAAGTAGAACAAAAACCAACTGGCCAACAAAAACATTCTGTGTGATAGCTTATACATTATCATATGGTGACACAGCAGAAGTGTATCATGCAAACATTAGGCAACTATTCATTATCAAAATTAAAAGCAAGGCAATAAAAGTTTAAATGGATTGACAGACGACGCAATGGCGGACAAAGTGTTATAAGGAAACAAATACATTATTTCTGATTAGTTGACTATGTGTTGGAGGCTGGCCGTGGCTTGCCCTTGACGTCTCTCCAAGCTGGTCTTCCGGTGGCAGGTGTAACTTGAGAAGGGCCGTTGCTAAGGTAGTCTGTTGTTCTTTTGCAGTCAGGGGAGTCAAATTGAACGGCATTGTCAGCTGATCAGCTTAAGCCCCTTTTCCTGTAACGACTGCCCCCTTTTTGTTTTACCGCACCGAACTGGAAGTGTTGAGGAAGTTTTAAATATTGAGAAATGCCTGTTGAATCTACAAAGGTTTAAACAGGTTTGAGGTTAGAGGAAGCTGCAAAGCATCTGCATAGTGGGAAAGCAGGGAGTGGGATTAACAATTTAACTTAATATCATGATATCATTTCTAATGGAGAGAAGAATAAAAATGATTCTTGATACTTCTGTTATTGATAGACATCTATTTATGTTTATTGGCAATTGTCAAGACTTGTCAAGCTCCGTATTTTCTGGCGTCATCTTTTTTTTCTCCCCGTTTACTGTTTTATTTTGCTAAACATTGTCTTGTCCTGTCCGTGTCCCTTCTGTGTGATGACTGGCCCCACCCTAATGTGTGTGACCTGTGTCTCCAATGTATTTGAGTGTTAAAGTCCTTGTCTTCTTTTCATTAGTTGTAAAATCCTAAGGATCCTCATCCCTACTGCCGACCCTGACTGCACATCTCTGCCTCACTCATACTCTGTCTTTGTATTTCTGTCTGTCTGTCGCTACAGAAACAAAAAGGAACAAAGAAACCTAAACCTCACCGCTGTCAACAGTGTAAGAAAGAGTTCATATCGAGGTCAGACCTAACGAGACATAAGAGAATCCACACTGGAGAGAAGCCGTACAGCTGTGACCAATGTGGGAACACCTTCACTACATCAGGAACCCTCAAACAACACCAACGTATTCACACTGGAGAGAAGCCGTACAGCTGTGACCAATGTGGGAACACCTTTGCTAGATCAGGACACCTTAAAGACCACCAACGTATTCACACTGGAGAGAAGTCGTACAGCTGTGACCAATGTGGGAACACCTTCGCTAGATCAGGACACCTTAAAGACCACCAACGTATTCACACTGGAGAGAAGTCGTACAGCTGTGACCAGTGTGGGGAAACCTTCGCTAGTTCAGGAACCCTCAAACGCCACCAACGTATTCACACTGGAGAGAAGCCGTACAGCTGTGAAGACTGTGGCCAGAGATTCACCCGTCAAAGTTCTTACAATACACACAGAAACATCCACACAAAGGAAAAAATCTACCCATGTCAGGAATGTGGGAAAGTCTTCACTTCCTACAGCTCATTCCGGCAACATGAGCGTATCCACACTGGAGTCAAACCACACCAATGTCAACACTGTGACAAACGGTTCTCCAATTCAGCTAACCTCTCACGGCATGAGAGAATCCACACAGGACACAAACCGTACTGTTGTGACAAATGTATGAAAAGCTTCACCAGAAACTATTGGCTAAAGAAACACAAGTGTGTTTAAACTATCAGTTATTATCAGAGTTATTAAGGTATCAGCAAACAATGATATACTGTTTCTGTTTCTCATAGATCAAAACATGTAGGAGAGAGAAGCATTTTTTCTCAGCATATGATGTGTGAATATATCATGTAATAAATGCAGAGCCCTGTTTTCATGTGAAATTCCACCTATCAATGAGGATAAAAAGATTCTGTTGTAGAACCTCATTCATCTGACTAAACCCATTTCCAAGAGTTTATCTGACCCCATCAGAATAATTATTTTACATTTTGTTGAGGTCTTTCTTGTCAAATGTTATTATAGTTATGTAGTTTTTTAAATGTTTTAACCGCTCTGCATGCAGTTGTCTTTTTATTGTTTGAAACAATTTATTTTCTTTGTTATTTTGAATAAATTTAAAGTTGTATTCAATAATGCATATGTTTATTCTAATTAACTGTTTTATTTAGAAAATGAATCTCCTGTTAAAAATGCGTGTGAATGCTGAAAAGCTGATGCTAAACTGATAAACGGATTGCTGAGTATGAACTTTCTGATAAACTGAAAGAGTCCGTTAATCTGCTTGGAGCTAAACTACATTGCTAGCTTGGATTGATATGATTCAGCTGAAGGAGTATGATAGGGAGTGAATAGTTAAACTGTCATAATGTAAGAAAAATGTTGAATAATTAGAAATGTTAATTATATTTCTAGTTGAAATATTTAAAGAAAGACATGAAAAATTATTTAAAAGTGTTAAATAATCCTTTAATGGGCAGAATGACTCACCCATCCTTAAAGGCCTACTTCACCGGTTTGAATATGAAGGTGTATTGAATTTTGAGATCCTATGTAGTATAAATGTGCAAAAAAAATTAAAATCGGTTCATCCTAGCCTGAGAAAAGGCAGAAAGAATGTTTTTTTTAACCCTATATTTCTCTTTCTCGTGACATCACAGAAACAGAAATATAGGGTTAAAAAAAACTTACTCTGTAAATATTACTCTGATGTCTTTTACTGTGACATCACGGTAATATTTACAAAGTACGTTTTTTTTAACCCTATATTTCTCTTTCTGTGATGTCACGAGAAAGAGAAATTTAGGGTTAAAAAAACAATCTTTCTGCCTTTTCTCAGGCTAGGATGAACCGATTTTAATTTTTTTTGCACATTTATACTACATAGGATCTCAGAATTCAATACACCTTTATATTCAAACCGGTGAAGTAGGCCTTTAACCATATTCACTTTTAGCAACTTGGTTATGAATATAGTGTCTTTGTTTTCAGCTTGAAGTATTTTTGAATGTTTGAATTGAACATTATATCATGTTATCTCCAGATTCTTATACATTTTAAAGTTTTGAGCTGTTTTTGGCATTTTATTAAATATTGGACTGAATAAATCAAATACATTTCAGCTTCATTTCTGTGGAACAGATAAAACAGACACATCTGTACATCACATGCATTTTATTATCAGAGTTATTAAGGCATTAGCAAACAATGATGACTCACTGGACCCCCTGCAGTTTGCATACAGGCCTATCCATCTATCTATCTATCTATCTATCTATCTATCTATCTATCTATCTATCTATCTATCTATCTATCTATCTATCTATCTATCTATCTATCTATCTATCTATCTATCCAGGGCTCAACAATAAGGATTGCCCGACGTCCCGGGGGAAGTAAAACGCCACAGGGCTCCAGACTAAGCTATTTTACTAGGAGCACTGGCGCCCCTAACTCAGAATTTTTAGGGGCGCAAGCAGAAAATTTAGGGGCAAACATTAAATAGACCTGCAACGCATCTATTAAAATGTTTCCCAATTTTAACTATATTAGGCCTATTGATATTGTATTGCCAGCATGTTTTGGACCACACTGACAACAGATGATACTGTTCATTGTGTTTTCGATTTTGCATCACCATGTGAAATTCTTCAGACATTCCTTCAGGAAAAGGATTTTTTTTTGTGCCCATTTTCACCACAACCACCTCTACATCCAAGCCCTCTGATTTGTCCTACTCTATCTCTGCTGACTCCAGGAAAATAGCCTAGTTATTGGCCCAAAAGTAACTAGTAGGAGCTAGGTGACATTATCAACTAATTTGCATTATAGCCTATGCTTTTCTGAAAGAGGCAAAATTAATAGAAAATGCTGACCAGGTAGTTTACAAATTAACTAGGCCTATTTACATATTTACAAACTCACTTTACACACTTTTTTTGTTGCCATATTACTACAAGGTTAGCTTTTTATAGATATGCAGTGGCCTATTGAATGTGGACATATCAAACAATTTTCGTGTTCACAAAAGTCCCCTGACACACGGTGCTGTCTGCTGCAGGTGGCGGGGGGTTTCTATCAGACTGCCCGTGTGACTGAGTGCTGTCAGCGGTGAGGAGTAGCAGCTCCGTTGCTACTCTGCTCTTGAGCGCGCGGTTAAAAAATAAATCTTATCAGCCTTATCGCTATGGCGGAAAGTCGGTAGGTATAGCGGAAAAAGTCACCAGTTGGCAACATGTTAAAGATGTGACGACAGCGGGACACTGAGATGAGAGTAGGTTACGTGATGCGCGCTGTTGATCGTTTAACTGATCACTCGCGGACCTCTCTCTCTCTCTCTCTCTCTCTCTCTCTCTCTCTCTCTCTCTCTCTCTCTCTCTCTCTGTGTGTGTACTAATAATAATGATACAAATGTCGGCGAATTTTCCGTTCGCGCGCGTGCCCCTAGTTTTAAAAACTACTCGCACTGTCTCCAAAAATGGTCGCAAAATGCGAGCATTTGGTCGCAGTCTAGAGCCCTGCGCCATGTCGGGCCAGTAACTATGACAACCCACTTGCCCGAACGGGCAACTGGGAGTTTTTCCGAAATTATTGAAAAAAATTATAATAAAAATATTTAAATTTTTTATGGCGCCAAATACAAGTCATCTATCTACGGTCTTTTTCCAAATAGAGCTGGTGCTCATTATTAATTAAACGCTTAGGCCTATGTTATTTATCTAATTTATGTGCGAGTAGTTGTGTCTGCTGCGTTGCATCTCTCAACTCTCCTCCGTATAGTGACGGGGGGGCGGGGCTCCACCGCCGAAACACACACGCAGATCTCGAAAAACTGGTGCACGTCTCACACACACAGTCAGAGAGATAGGAAAGAGAACTACATGGTGTGACAGAAAGTACAAAAGCCAAGGAGTAGGCCTAAATAAGTAGACCCCAGCCGTCTGAAAAACAGCAAAAATATCCGTGTTTTTTAAATGCATCCAAAGTGAATCAAGTCGTAGCGAGGATGCTAACGTTAGCTCTGCTACTAGTAGCCTACTACCAGTTTAATGTGTGCAGGTCAACACAAACATCAGCAACAGTTAGCAGAGGAACATCTCTACAGCCTGCATGTAGGCTACATCTTAAGAAATGGACCAGAGGTGTCACTTCACATACCAGGAGGCCGTGGAAGCTTGAAACTAGGCTACTGGAAAAGTGTTCAAAACAGCCTGTCCTAAGCCAAAAGTTGAGATTTTGAATAATAAAAAATAAAAATAAACTTTTAAAACAGATTGTTGTAGGCCTACAAACATTTCTTACAGAAAAAAAGTTTTAAAGAATTGCTGTTGTAAAAAGAATGAAGGTGAAAGAAAAAAACATTTGTGTGACCAATGGTTTTTTTTGCATGAAACACGTCTCATTTGCAGTTATTGTCGGTTTAGAAACAAAAAAATTACAAATGTTCCAACTCAAATAATATTTGAATAACAGCCTCCACTTTCAGTATGACCCTTAACTCATCTATAACACTGTCCATGATGTGTTTATACATTGTAAATATAGAGCGAATATAACAAATATATAACTAATAAAAACAGTTTTATATAGGGGCCAGTAAAAATTGACTTCGGGCAAGTAGAATTCAGACCCACTTATCCGACCGGGCAAATGAATATCTATCTATCTATCTATCTATCTATCTATCTATCTATCTATCTATCTATCTATCTATCTATCTATCTATCTATCTATCTATCTATCTATCTATCTATCTATCTATCTATCTATCTATCTATCTATCTATCTATCTATCACAGTTTGCATACAGGGCAAACAGGTCCACAGACGATGCCATCCCCTCACCCTCCACACTGCCCTCTCCCTATAGAACATTATTCTATTACATGAACAGTATCCTGTTTCACTAGTTATTTGTATTGCTGATCTATTTCGACCTCCCTCAGACCGTCACTACGGTCTAAACCGTGAATGATACCCTCCGTTCTACCTATCTTTCGAGACCATAATATCAACAGTCGTATGACCGACCTTCAGAGGCGGGGTTCGGAGTGCATTTAGTATCCGGGGGAGCACGCCTCTTCCTCTTTGGCTTTCTCGCCTCATCTGAGAGACCGGTAAGTTGTGTTTGAAAATTTAGGAAGCTAGTAATCCGTAACATTATTGTGCAGGTGCCAATTGTGTCCCTGAGGATTGTTAAACTGGTTTCCCTGTGATTACAGTTTGTAACTATTGGCGCACCGAAAGGTCTCCAGTAGTTTGTAGCACATGGTGTTTGATTGTTGTTGATTGTTAACACCTGTTGCTTCTCCCCTTAGCCTGCAAGGAAAAAGCAGTGTTGGGGCGAAATACACTTTTTGTTAAATACTAAGAATAAGTACAATAAACAAAGCCTTGCCTGCCGGCGTTAGAAGTGCTTTATTTATATATTTTCCTCGTACGTCCCAAGAGTGGTGATTCGTACTATTTCAGAGTTGATTTTGATTTTGATGGTCAACTTAATTTTCCCTGAAAACGTGTTTCTTTATTTATTCCCTATTGTAGGGAAAAAGAAGAAAGAAAAAGAAAATAGAGAGAAGAAGAAAAGAAAAGAAAAGAAAAGAGAGCTGTTAAGCAACTTAAAGCTTCCCTTAACCTCTGTGCGCAGAAGGCCGGGTTCCTTTAGTTGTCCCCCATTGTACGTCCGCGTACATATTGAATGTGAACTGAATTTAATTAAATAGAAAGAAAATAATAAAGGGAAAAAGCAAGATAGTGTGCTCTCAAGGGTCCTGAGTGCTGCCAAGATCCTGGGACTTGAGACCCCAGTGGAAGTCCCAAGTCAGACAGAGGGGGTCTGGGCTGGCATTCCACAACCCCGTCCTTCAGTGGCTATTCCAGCTGCAGAAGACTACTGCAAGATGCTGAAAAAAGCTTGGAGTACTCCTAGCCAAGCACCTCTGTTTAATACAGGCTGCAGGAGGATGGCTAAGGCACGATACCCGTCGGAGACAGGACTGGGTGAGATGCCTCCGGTGGAGAAGGAGATGGCAGCCTTAACCTCTCTCAGCCCAGAGAAGGTCACAGCTGACCCACGGTGTCTACGAAAGGAGTGCGACAAGACGGACCGCTTGGTTTGCAGGACCTACAATGCAGCTGCTCGTGCAGCTTGTGCAGGAAATACTTTGGCTATCCTACTGGCAGCTATCAGGAAGACTGTTAGCACAGCTGACCGCGACACCAGGAACTTGGTAGATGCGGCCTTATCCACCCATTCCCAGCTCACCCGGGATGTGGGGGCGGCTATGTCATCAGCCATGATGACCCGCAGGCAGATCTGGCTGGCTCAAACGAACCTCCCAGCGAATATTAAGAGCGAGCTCACCAATATGCCAGTGGAGCCGGGCTCAATGTTTCATTCAGACTCCCAGAATGTGCTGAAGAAGGCTGAACAAACTGCACGTGCCAGGGAGAGTGTGCAACCATATCAGACTCAGTGTTTCCCCTAGAATTTTTTTAGGCCCGGTGGTAAAAGCTGATAAAGAGTATGCGCGCGGCGTGCGTACCAAATTTCTAGTAGAAATTGACCAAAACTAACCGTGTTATGGATGAGCCTCTTTTGACAGCCCGCTACAAATTACGGCATAGGGTTATGCTTTCACATTCAGTAAGAGTACATTTTGTGTTTCCCTCAGGATTTTTTGAGACTACTGGGGGAGAATGGACCTTTTAGTGGGGTCTTGGGGCATGCCCCTGCGGAAGAAAACCTTTACCTTTGTAAAGTTAAATGCATCAATCTGGTGCACTTTGAGAAGCTAAATCTGATTTTATTTTTTTGTTCTGTAAACAGCTGTCATATGTCCTGCCTAAAACAAGTTTCTGGAATAATTTGGACACACAAGCCATATAAACTATTGAAGAAAAACACATGGATATGACAATAAAACACAATAAACACTAAGACCTAATATAGACAGGTATGTCCTGTCTAGTATTACTTTCTGGAATAATCTGGATCATGAAACATTTTCTTTAATTTATCAAATATTCATTTAAAATTAATGAATTAACCTAGGCTACACATCATGATTAGCCTATCAATCAAAATGTGTGCAAAATAAGACAAATTTCTTATTCCGACCATTATATTTCATGTAGCCTAATTCTCAATTTAAAACTTAAAAATAAAGTAGCATTGAAAATACCAAAAAATAAAGCTTTATCAGCTGTCTCAGCTGTTGATACAGATTGGTTGCCACAGCGACGTAGCACTTTAACTTTCTAAGTTTTGCTCAGCACTTTTTCCTGTTCAACTCCCTGTTACTGAGTCCTAAATATCTCCAGTGTACGCCATGGACCTACAAAGAAAGGTTCTTCCTCGTCAGTTTCCCTGTGTGACATGTGCGCTCCGAATGCACACGCGCATCGCGCCGCTGCGCAGAGACAAAAGAAAAAAAAAATCAATATTTTTATTTTTTTTAGGGGGGGGGGGGGGTCAGCTGTTGGCCTGGCGGGGGGTCCCGTTAGGCCTGTATAATGGTAGGGGACTGCTGAGGGCCGTCAAGTTCCTTGGGTGCGTGACGGACGTCAGAGCCTGGGCAACCAGGGCTACAGCGGTGCTAAAGTAAGGCCACTGCAGCAGGGGTTTCAGTCCCACTCAACATCAAGAGGGGCTCCCCAAAAGAGACGTCCCCCGAGGGGCCAAAGGCCCCGGCAGGGTCGTGAATAGGATTGGGGGGACAGCCGCCGGGGTTCACTCCCAGCTACGCCTGGACAGCTGGGAGCAGAAAGTTAGTCCTTTCAACTCAGGTGTTTCTAATCTGCGTAAAGATATATCTCTAACATCTCATACGTTCATAATAAAGTGCCTTGGTCTTATCATCCTGCCTCCTCTGAGATTTATTCTAAAATGTTTTGGAAAGAAATCGAAGAATTTTTGCGATTTGTCTATTTATCTTCCATAACACGTCTTATTTCATACTAGTATAAATCAAAGGTCCAACATGTACATTCAGGTGTTTATTTGACTAAACCTTGTCTGTTTGCGTCTGTATATTTCTCCTATACAACCATCTTTAACTGACATTAACTCAACATTATTTTTTTTTCAATACTCTGAACCAGAAATCTCATCTTCTAAAGCACTTACATCAACTAAACTTTCCATAATCATTCTCAGCACTATTCTGAAGGTTATTACAGAAGGATTTGTTCATATGTTGTTCACTGTCTGATTTATGATACATTTTCTTCTTACAAACATGCAGACAATGCATACAAACTATATGTTTCTAGGCCTATGTTATGGTAGGCTATGTGTGTGTGTGTGTGTGTGTGTGTGTGTGTGTGTGTGTGTTTACTAACTCTGTATTAGTCTGTGTGTGTGTGTGTAGGTGTGTGTGTGTGTGTGTGTGTGTGTGTGTGTGTGTGTGTGTGTGTGTGTGTGTGTGTGTGTGTGTGTGTGTGTGTGTGTGTTTACTAGCTCTCCCCACCAGAGTGCGCTGTTGCATATCACACAGCAGCGATGTCTGGAGATATGTTTACTGACCGGCTCTACTGTGGGGAAAAACTGATAGTTGAAGACATTTTTTTAGGGTTTTTTTAATGAAAAAAGGCTGTATCCAAATCTTTTCTGTAAAAACGTAGGACACAAATATGTTGTAAAAATGAAATAAAGATTTTAACTCTTCAAGGCAAATTGACCAATAATTGGATATTCAAAGTTTCATGATATCTATAAGTTAAAATGTTACCCCGTTCAACTGCAGTGTCTCGACTTTGACCACTGGGTGGTAGTAATGCGCTCAGCAACGTCTACACTGACGGAAGTCTATATGAAGGAGAAGAAGCATCTGGTTAGGATCTGCGCATGCGCGATATTTTCTCACAACATTGGAAGATTCAGCAGACAACACAAGCCTCTTCACCGTCTCGTCTTTATTTATCAGGTTGGTAATGTTTCTAAACCTCACCGTGATTGTTTTAGTTTGTTAGTGAATGTTGAGAGATCGTTTTAGTTTAAGGTAATATAGTGAAATGAGCGGAGTTTGTCTTACTTTCACGAAAGTGTAGCTGCAAAGAAAAAAACATGGCGCCGACTCCCGCGTTTACTGTTTACTGTTAAGGCTCTTTCCCACTACATTGTACCGTCAACTCGCCTCTGGTACAGGTACTGTTGTATAGGTCGTTTTCTATCACAATATAGGGGTCGTTATTATCTTTCAAACTTCCAGCAGGACATGTAGCCTACAGTATTAGCCTCAGCTTGTCTTACACACAGCAGAGTCTCAGAGCTACACCGCCTGCAAACTCGTCACCTTTCGGCGAAATTCGCCGTTTTGGAAAGGAAATTGGCCATCTATGTGATTCGTGTAGATCCGTTGAGAAAATATTTTTTGGAGGGGGGGGGGGGGGGGGTGGGTTCTGATGGCCAG
Organism: Hyperoplus immaculatus; assembly: GCA_949357725.1. Taxonomy (NCBI): domain Eukaryota; kingdom Metazoa; phylum Chordata; class Actinopteri; order Uranoscopiformes; family Ammodytidae; genus Hyperoplus; species Hyperoplus immaculatus. The sequence goes on from OX442350.1 coordinate 37,046,203, forward strand.
CACTGTGTGTGTGTGTGTATGGGTGGGTTTGTGGAGCGGAGCGGAGCATGGACATGGATTGACCATAGTGACTAACTATGATTGACGGATGTTAACTCCTATCATATGAGCTTTGAAGGAAATTTGGCCAATCAGAAACAGTGTTTGTCATTGAGGGGCGGTGACATCAGTCAGTCAGAGCATCTGCAGGGAAGTTAAAGGAATACTTCACCCATACTGAACCGGCGTTCTATCATTATAAAATTACTATTATAATATAATGAAAGAGGTTTGTCCTGACTCAGTATTCCCTTGGTCCAGCTTTCCCGAAAATCCACACCCCACATTTTACATGGTAGTGGGCCGCGTGACGCGAAACGCTTCATACGGCCCACCAGCCTAGAAGCGCCAAGAACTACAGGCCATCCCTTCCGCACATTTGTATGCCCACCAATAAGGAATGAGGGAGGCGGGAGCTCACGGACGAGATGTAAACACAGCGTCCGCCATGTTTCTCCTCCGCTTAGCGAAGAAGCAGAGTCCCGAAAAACTCCGACCATGGCAGAAGGATATTTTCCATTTGTAACGCCTGAGGGGGATTGTTAATGTTTACTCTAGTGAACGGACATTTGTGTCAACCTGTATTTATAACCGGATTACAGCGAGGAAGAGAGGTGATAGTCGTAAGGAGGAAGAGGAGCTAGCTGTAGCTACACTAGCAGCTACTCCATGCTGAAGAGGAGCCCCGCCGCTGTGCCTGGTGTGTTCGCAGTGTTCACTGTTAGAAACTTCACTGTAGCTTTGCTCCACATATGGAAAGAGGGACCCCGGAGACATATTTCAGTATTGAGACGGTGAACTGTAGGCGCCAGCCACAGGCCGCGGGGAGAGACGGACGTCGACCACAACACAGTAAGTTTTTATTTTTACTCATTCATCACCGCCACACTTCTTGCATTTGCGTCTGCCTTTCTTTTTTCCCCTGGCGCTTGTGTTAGCCGATCAGAGCAGCTACACAGCACTTTATTAATGTGAATTATCAAAGAAAAACTCATGTAGCAACAGGCTGGTAAAAGCAGCGCTGCAGCAGTGAGACACTGACTGTGTGGGGGGGAAAAACTGCGAGCTAGATACACTGCACAGATGTAGGATGTGACCCGGGCGTAAACACGGCACAAGTGGTATATCTTATTGCAGTTTTGAATCCTGTTCTAAAATGTCTTATTGGCACTATGTTTTCCTAGTTTTGGTAACATGCGCAGCAAAGCTAACGTGACGTAACCTTGCCGTTCTTTTTCATGTATGTGAGCTACTGCAGGCTAAAATTAGCTGGCCTTACTAATGTTTTGCTCAATGTTTTATAGACAATATCGCTGATTCATGCAGTTTCCTGGCGTGAATCCTGCAAAGAGAGAGACCCAGCACCTGACTATGCACGTGATGAGCAGTACCGTGGCTATCAAGAAACAAGATCGAGCAGCTGTGACCAGAATGACCTGAACCAACCCACTACACATTTTATTTTTATAAATAGTTGTTCATATGTTTGGATTAAAACTTTGAACTCAAGTTGGTTGATGTGGTTTGTCTACTAACCAGAGTGCTGTTAACTGGAGTACTATTAGAAAAATACAAATTTCTACTGGGGAAAAAGGTTGAGGACAGACTTCAGATGCTGAGCTACTGTATTTAATAAATAAGCAAATATTTTTTATGCTATCAATATAGAAATGTGACCTGAAGTACTCAATTGAAATATATTCTGGTTAGCTTTGGTAGAAAAACTGATAGCTTAGTTATTTTTCTGTGTATCTGTTTTTCCTGTGCTTCAGTATGATGAACCTACCTTGCATCCTTGTGAATTTATAACATTTACCTCAAATTGTATTTTAAAAACAAGACATACAGTAATCTGTGCATCAAAATCAGTTCAGCCAACAAGTCTGTACTGGTGAACATGGGTGTAGACAGGAGTCCAAGGTAAAGTAACAACAACATAAGATGTTTTATTGTTTACAAAGGAAAATATTGTGGCATCATGCTCAATGCTAAATAAACCAGGTAATGCTAAATAAACCAGGTAACAAACAATGAAACAATTCTTAAAAATAAACTGTCCAATATACGAACATGATAAATATAAGATACAAAAGATGAGCTATAAACACAAAATATTTACAATTTAGCCTTAAATGAGTGGCACAGGTTGAGGTGTGAGGACATATTAGCAGAGCTGGGATGCTCCTGAATTTGATGTAGGGGACATATTTCCTCTCAGAAGCGTCACTGCAGCTGCCTTGGTTGCAGTTGAAGGGGAGACAGCCATTGATCAACTTTTTACCCCACTATCACAGCTGATATTGAGGGTGTAGACATCGGATTCTGAAATGTCACCAAACAATACAACAGTTAGGCTTCAAGTGAAACGTTAGCTGTGAGCACTCACTAAAAATGATAGTCTGATGAATTTTTTTTTCTTTAGTTGCATTACAAACACACCAAATGGTTGCTGCATTAGTTTGTTTCTGAAAGAGTTTAGCAAGCCCCCCTCCCCCTGACAGCAGCTATAATTGCATACTGTGTGAACAGAAATATAGTCAAATGCGTTGAAAGTCTTACCTGTACGCGAGTGCATTTTGCAGGCCCGGTCCACACAACCTGTCCACAACGAAGATACGTCAGTCCCGTCCAGATTGTCCTCTTCACGCCCAGGCTAGAATATTTAGTTTCAGTCCTCCGGTTTGGTTTGAAGGCTAGGCTAGTTTTTTTTTTTAGCCGCAGGCATTGTTGAAAACAGCTCACTATCTTGTAAACTGAAGAAAAGTTAGACTAGTGCGCATTTCCTTCCCTCCGTTTTACAGTGAAACCGAAACTAATACATTCATATTTTAGAAAAAATTATTCATTGTGGAATCTACATTTGGGTTGTGTTCAGAATCGCATACTTTCTACTATATAGTATGTAGAAAAAAGATTTAGGATGTCCCGATTCTTGTGGCCAGATTTAGGATGGTTAGAATACCCGGATGGTCTACTTCATGCGGCCAAGATTGTTAGTGTTGAAAAGTGCATCCTATTTGGGCGATTCTGACCCACAATCCAGTGCGCACGTGAAGTGACGTAACATCGACGAAGCCTATAGGTCCATGTTATGAAAACAAACGGGGATGCGACGGATATAAAAGCAAGAGGCAAGATCAAGGCGCAATGTTATGATGAATTAAGAGAGAAAAGTATGTCCCAATAGTATGCCTACTGCATCCTAACTAGATTCTTTTTATCGTCAGATGTAGTATGTAGAATAGAAAAAAGAAAGAGTATGCGATTCGGAACGCAACCAGAGTCTGTATTGGTTCGAGGTATCGCCAAGAACTGTAATGGGAAGTAGTGTGTTTACAAACTCTCATCGGAGTCAGAGGTCAGACGAGACGAGACTATGGAAATGTGGGCGGGGCCTTGGAGTGCTGCTAGCGCAGTGCATTGTGGTAGTTGGAGGATTTCTGACTTTAGAGGCAGAGACCGGCAGAGAGACCATAAAAACACTCTTTTTGCCGTTTCTCAGGCTAGGGTGAACCGATTTCTAAAATTTTTGCACATTTATAACACATAGGTTTTGCTCTACATAGGTACATTCATATTTCCACCGGTGAAATCATCCTTTAAAAAAAAATCTCTCCGAGTCATCGGAGCGTTCAAGTCATGGACCTATAAAGGTTCAAGTAGCTGCAGCCGCAGTACTATTATTTTACCGTGTTAATATGCCTACTAGTGTTAATGTGCCTACTAGTGTTGCCACCCGTCACGTTTTTCCCAGAATTGTTCTCTTTTTTCACCAGCTGTCCCGAGAAAAAATAAATCTTTGTCCCGGGAGAGATTTATTTTTTTTGGGGGGAAATGCCAAAACCTCATTTGATTTCCTTTGTTCAGTAGTTAAGGCCGTTTCACACGGGCCGAGGCGTTTGTTGCGCCAACTAATGCATTCTCAATGGAGAGGCGAGCGGGGCCGGGCAGAGAGAAAGCGCAGCGGGCAGGGGCGGTCTCAACGATCTCGGGGCCCGTTCAAGACCCAGTGTGGGGCCCCCACTTTTTTTTCTTTTTTTTTATTTTTTTTTATAAATAATGCTTGTGCATGCTCCCCGCGAAAATAGAAAAAAAGATTGTGGAAACCATTTGGTTCATATACGGATTATGAGATAATGGGCCCAGAATGCCCCCCCCTCCCCCTGCCCCACTCCTCCCTATCCCTATTCAACAGATAAAGGGTGGATAGCTACTTTTTATGAACAGTATAGAATTTACACATAGAAAGCTTATTACTGTATGTGTGAGGGGGCCTTCAAGGCCCCTCATGAAGCCCCTAAGACAGAGCTAATAATGCTTTAGTTTTGCACTTGCTTTTCTATTATTCACCTACTAGTTGAGGGGCCCATGATGATTTATTTCCTTATTTTAGGTGATTCCTGAGTGACTGAGCTCTTTCACAATGCGACATGTAAAGTTACTATCAGTATTTCTGGCTTAGGGCCCCCCTGAGCCCTTGGGCCTGGTTGCATGCAATGTTCTTCTCAAAGTGCACCAGATTGATGAATTTTACTTTAAAAGGTTGCATTTTTTTCTTCAGGGGGAGCATTCCCCCGGACCCCCCTACAAGGTACAGGGTTCCCACCTCAGTCTCCTTATATATCCTACTGTAAAAAGCACTGTAGGTGTCTGTTTATGGTTATTATAGGTCATTAGACTGGTCAGTCTGAACTGGTAGCCTAATAATGGCCGAGCCCTCCGCCCCAAACATCAAGTGTCCCTTTTTTCCTAAATCCAAGGTGGCAACCCTAGTGCCTACTCGGTTTATGTGAATCACTTTTTAAATAAATTCAGAGTTTGCCAACCGTTGTTTTACAGCCATTTGCATTGATTCATGCGCATGCTGGTTATCGGCCGCGGTTGGCGGATTGTCACTGCAGATTAACATCGAGACCCCCCTACCGGTGTTTGTTTTCGGACTTCTCACCTTTTTCATGGCTTATGAGTTTGCATGCCTGAAGTGACTTATGGTAGTACAAACTGTAGTTAGAGTTTTGCACATTGAGCTACAGTTGTGCCCACTGTGGGTTAGCAATCGGAAAAAAACTGTAAGCAATTCTAATTTAAAAGAGCAAGACATATACACAAATGCATATAGGTTTATCTTAAAGGCAGACTATGCAATATTTTAATGAAAATATAAATTATAGTCACACAAAAATAATCCTTCTCAATGATCAGTTCTGCCCCACTAGAATATGTGTTGGTGTGTTTATCTGCACAGTCTTCCTCTCGCTGACAAATTCTACCATGTAAAATACAACCACAGTGCAGAAGCCTCTCCACTTCCTTGACTTAGGTTAGGCTTTGGTTAGCTCACTGACTAATGAAAGATACGTGTTTAAATGCCTTATTTATGAAGGAAAAATGACCATGGAGAAAGGTGTAAAAATCCGGGATCCAGGCCTCAGTATTTATTTAAGTAAATTGACAAGGCAGGTTGACAGGACAGAAAAGCAAGAAGAAGTGACGTCTCTCTCTACATCAGAGTATTATGTTGTCTCTCACATCATGAGCATGTCTACTGATTGGTTAAATCTTGTTGTCAGGCAGATCTCAGAGTCCTCCTCTTGTTCTTCCTCTTGACCGAAACCAGAGATCATGGAAGTCTTCCTCCCCCGGCCCGGAGCAGCCTCTAAGACGCGCTTGGCCAAAAGGCCCTTTGTTCTAACACATTGGTTTTCAAAGTGCGGCCCGCGGGCCGCATATCTGGCGGCCCGCATTGAATTATGAATTATTAAAAAAAAAAAATTATAATTATTATTATTTTTTTTATTGAAACGCACCGAGGGGATGCGTCCCCCGTAACAGTAAAAACAGTACAGGGGTCGAAACACTTAAATATCCCTCCTAATTGTTTGTATTCATTCCCCACTTATTAAACTTGCGAAGTTCGGCTGGCCTCTGCCTCTCATTGCAGACGTAGTGGTCCCAATGTAAGTTGTTAGATAGTGAGCTTGTTAAGCCCAATACGATGCACTTTCTCACATTCAAGGCGAATTAGATTAGGTCAAGTGTCTAAGGATGGATGCTAACATTATCTGGTTTCTAACTCTTTTGCCTAAAGTTTAGCTAACAAACTAACGTTAGCTAGCTGCTGATAGCCATGGAACTATCTGCCTAGTTGACTGCTGATAGCCCACCCTGTTTATTTCCAATGTATAGTGTCATAATAGTTCACACTGCTGCTGCATCATGAGTCCTACAAAAAAACACTCCAAAAGGTGATACGTTTTCAATGTGTAGAAAGTTTTGAACAATAAAGTAGAATAAATATTTGAATGCAATACAGAATGCCTCAGTGCCTTACTGATTTATATTCCATTAGATGTGTGTCAATGGGAGCCAGTTGTCTTTTCCTTAACATTTCCACCATAAATAAATACAGAAGACACAAATTACTGCACAAAAATTAACCAAAATGCACAAAATGAAGTGTTCGAACCTCAAATTTTTCTGGGGGACAACCCCCAGACTCCCGCTTTGAATGTGAGCTCCCCTATGTTGAAATGAGACCTAGCCCTTCATTTATTACTTTAAATGTGTTAATTACACAGTATTGGATGCTGACCAATACATGTAAACTGTAAAGACGCAACCTGGCCATTGAAATTATTTCAGTTTTATAATTTTTTTTCCTTTGGCGGCCCTCGGTCCAATGTTGGGTTCCTAAATTGGCCCTCAGCTATCAAAAGTTTGAGAACCCCTGTTCTAACAGATCCTCTGCCTTAGGAATGTATCTTATCTCATGGGAAATCAGCTCCAGTTTTATTGCTCAGCCTCCAAACCGAGACTGAAGTGAAACATTTCTTAAAGTCAAATGTGAAGAATATATCAATGGATCAATTGATTATACAAGAGTAAATGCATATTAATGGGGGGGGGGCATAATATCATACAAATTAGAGTTATTCTTCTAACACTAACAAACTGATATGTACTGTTTGTCAAATTAGAAAGTAGTGTCCTCTCTCTCTCCACCGAACGTCGGTGCATGCTCACGCGGCTCGTTCGCCCTGTAATAGTAAAAAAAAAAAAATATCGGAGCTGTCAGTCCGATGTCCGATACGCAGATTTCGGACATATCGGACCCGATACCAATACTGGATCGGATCGGCCCCATCCCTAGAATTTACATATTTTCCATTAGCCTACTCAGGACCTTCAGCTTGCTTGTCTTAATCCGTTTTTAAACTGTATACACTATACAGTGCTTCACAAAATCAATACACGTTTAAACACTATACAAGAAGTCAAGGAGTGAGCCTCAAACGTTCCAAACACTGTTCCTGTGGTGGACATGGGGATATTAAAACAGGCTCCAGTGTCAGTAAACCATAACCGACAGTGTGAGCTAAAGAATGAAAAATAACAAGCAGGCATATGCTGGACTGAAACTTACTGTTTAAGAAATATATTGTTAATCCATCTATCATATTAGTGCAGATACACAAAGCCTCCAAGCTGCCCAGTCACAGCAGATGCCATTGCGTCCGAGCTCCTGACCACAAGCGTCTGGAGTCCCAGCAAGCCCCTAAGTACCTTGGTGTGCGTCTGGATCGGACACTGTCCTCCAAACAACACCTCGAAGATATCCGGGCAAAGACAACATCAAGGGTTGCGCTGATCCGTTGCCTTGCTGGCACAACCTGGGGAGCCACTGCTAAGAGACTACGGGTATCAACCCAAGCCCTGGTCTTCTCAGCAGCAGAGTACTGTGCCCCAGTCTGGAGCAGAAGTCCACACGCTAAAAAGGTGGATGTGGCTATCAACAACGCCCTCCAGATCATCACTGGGTGCCTGAAGCCTACCTCTGTCGTCCTGCTGCCAGTCGTTGCAGCTTGTTTTGTATTTTCCTTGTGTATCTGTAATTAACTCGACGTCATTGTAAAAGAGGGTCACCCCTCAATTGATCTTTCGAGGTTAAATAAAGGAAAATGAAATGAAAATGCTGTTGGTTGTTGCCTCTGTAGTTGATTCTGTAATGTTAAAGGTTTGTTCCCCCTGCAACACTGCTGATCACTGAATGACGTTGATGGTTGATTTAAGAACGTTGTTCACTACCTAGCGGCACATGCTATCAAACAGAGCTAGCACACTAGTTGATTTAGCTTACATTAGCTAATCATTGTCACCTTTTCTTTACAGGTCCGTGGTCTGACCAAACGTCTGTGAGCTCGACACACAAACACCGTCTCTGGTTACTATCTGCTGCCACCGAGGAAGAAGCATGAGTTCTCCACAAACGGTGACTATACAGTTTATGTTACTATGGTGATATTATGACGTTTCTTCTGTTTTTACCCGTTAAAAGTGTTTCTTTATGGGGGAGTTGTTCCTCAGCCTCGTGGGTCTAAGGACCAAGGTGTCGTATTACTGTCTGTACGGATCGTAAGCCCACTGACGCACATTACTGTCTGTCTGCGATATCGGGCTACATAAATACAACTGACTAGAATAGAGTTATTTCTGCTGAAACTGAATCAATCTGTTAAAGCTCCCATATTATACACTTTTCGGTACTATTATACACCATAATATATGGTCTTAGTGGTCCCTAATACGTTTTTCTTTAATTGTTTGCTGACAAAAACTTTCAGATAATTTATTGTACTATGCTGATGTTCAGCTAATCTCACAATGGCCTGTTTTTTAAAAAGAGCTGCAGCTCTCCTCGTAAATATACAATCTTTGAGCTGCCCCCGCCCCCTGTCCGGAAGCGAAGCCAGATACGCCTCGCCCTCTGTCTGTCAGGGCCGTGGACCAATAAGAAATAGGGGTGTGGGCTGCACAGTGGAAGCTTCTGGCTTTCCAGTTTGTGAGGTCAGAAAAGGGGAAAATTCTGACTGGAGTATTTTGGGGGGGAGGGGTGGGGGTTTCAGAAAGGGAGAGAGTGAGAACAGGAGAGATTGTTATTTTTTTTAATATTTTGGCAGTCTCTAGGCACACCGTGGACCCATGGATATGTTAGAACACATTTAAAAAGTGCATTTAGCATAATATGTGACCTTTAAGGGGTAGGACTAGATACGTTGTTTGTCCTCATTCCCCCTTTCCAGCTTGTGGAATGTGTGTCTATTCTTTTTCTGCTATATTTTTATTTATTCGTGTTCTACTATTTTACTTTGCTTTTATTGTTAATCTATCAATCAATCAAAACGTGGAGCGACCTTTGAGCACAGGAAGTTGACGAGCAGTTCACGCTACACAGCTGTCTGCCTTGTAATGGCGTCTTGCGTGCGTCGCTGTGGTTTGCAGACTACGTGACTGATTGGTTACAGGGGGTCACACACTACAAGATCTTTGACCAGGACGCACCGCAGTGAAGTCAGTGTGAAGTTGGATATTAATATTCAACAAACATTCATCAGGCCGCAGGAGGATGGTTAGCAGGGTTGCCAGATCTCACAAGAGAAACATGTAACTGGGCCTATAAAAACTAGCTAAAAAAATAATATCCCTGATCATTTCTACCCAAACAGAGCTGATCAGTTAATATGATTTGATTTATGTTGTATTTCAACAATTCCAAAAAAATACCGCAACTTGCAACATTTAATAAAGTAGAACAAAAACCAACTGGCCAACAAAAACATTCTGTATGATAGCTCATACATTATCATATGGTGACACAGCAGAAGTGTATCATGCAAACATTAGGCAACTAGATTCAAGATTCAAGATTCAAGATACTTTATTTTGTCATTGTACCAAAACAACGAAATGTTGTTTACAGTTATACCCCCCCAAGAGACATTGAGTGACAGTAAACAAGCATGGGAGACGGGGGGGATACACTGAAGAGTCGGCAGCGTGCGCTGCGCCCCCTGAAGTAGGAAGGATAAAGAGAACATCGGGAAAGACAGGTTAAAAAAATGCTTCTCTCACACTAGCTCCTTGGTAGGTGCAAGTGTGTGATTAGTACAAAAACCACCTTGGCATAGTAAGCAACAACAAGATAACGCCACAGACAAATAGACATGTCGATAAGCACAAAGGAATGGGTAGGGTTCATGGGACGGTAGGTGTCACAACCCAGGCGCTAGGGGGCGTACGCAGGCGCCCCGCCCGCAGCTGTCTGCGCTGCGACGGGAGGGAGAGGGGGAGGATTCAGGAAGGCTTGAGAGGTCAGGATGTGTGTGCTATGTGTTTACGTGTGTGTGTGTGTGTGTTCCATGAAGCTATCTCTGTCCAGACGTAGTGGGAGTCTGCAGGCGTCAGTTGTTATGAGACAGTCCGTGGAGACGACCTCGTGGCCCGGTCACAGATAGAGTTCACAGGAGAGTAGGTGAAGGGAGTGTGGGGGTAGAGCGTCTCTTTACATAAACATCCCGGAGAGAGAAGAGATAACACCGCCACCAAGGACGGTGTAGGGAGCCGAATCGTGAGATTGTGATTTGTTTTGGTTGAGACTAGGCGCTGGAATGGAGCCTGTCTTAAATGTCACTGGTATCCGAATTATCCGCCAAAATCCTGTGGCCTAAATCCAAGTGCTTGCGGCCCGTTAATGGCATCCCTGATCGAATCCACTTTCCGAATAAGTCCAGGAATCACTTCCAGCTTGCGATTCACCTCACTTATCACTTGAGTCTGTGCATTAACGGCCCGGCACAAACCCTCAAATACGGGCAGCTTTGCTATGGCCTGATTTGCTGCCAACGCCTTAATCCGCCAACTCCAATCAGCAGGAACCCTGATACCAGAAGCCCAATAGTGTAGATATCTTCGGCGTCCTCAATGGAGAGTATTGCTAGACACATCTGGTTCCAGCCACTCCACCCGTTCCAGGTGTATCCAACAGTAAAGGTTCCATCAGGACAAGCGGCATCACCTTTGCCACCTTTTCTCGTTGAGAAAATTTGGTCAATTGCAGAAAGACCCCAGTTGATCAGATCCATAATTTAGGTTTTCGGAGGAAAATGCACAGAGAGGCTCAGGATCGACAGAGACAAAACAGGACAGAGAGCAGAGCAGGATAGATAAGGGTCGGGAGGGAAGAGAAATGCGACCGCCTTCCTTCAGAGCTAGACTAGAAACTATTCATTATCAAAATGAAAAGCAAGGCAATAAAAGTTTAAATGGATTGACAGACGACGCAATGGGGGACAAAGTGTTATAAGGAAACAAATACATTATTTCTGATTGGTTGACTATGTGTTGGAGGCTGGCCGTGGCTTGCCCTTGACGTCTCTCCAAGCTGGTCTTCCAGTGGCAGGTGTAACTTGAGAAGGGCCGTTGCTAAGGTAGTCTGTTGTTCTTTTGCAGTCAGGGGAGTCGAATTGAACGGCATTGTCAGCTGATCAGCTTAAGCCCCTTTTCCTGTAACGACTGCCCCCTTTTTGTTTTACCGCACCGAACTGGAAGTGTTGAGGAAGTTTTAAATATTGAGAAATGCCTGTTGAATCTACAAAGGTTTAAACAGGTTTGAGGTTAGAGGAAGCTGCAAAGCATCTGCATAGTGGGAAAGCAGGGAGTGGGATTAACAATTTAACTTAATATCATGATATCATTTCTAATGGAGAGAAGAATAAAAATGGTTCTTGATACTTCTGTTATTGATAGACATCTATTTATGTCTATTGGCAATTGTCAAGACTTGTCAAACTCCCTATTTTCTGGTGTCATCTTTTTTTTTCTCCCTGTTTACTGTTTTATTTTGCTAAACATTGTCTTGTCCTGTCCGTGTCCCTTCTGTGTGATAACTGGCCCCACCCTAATGTGTGTGACCTGTGTCTCCAATGTATTTGAGTATTAAAGTCCTTGTCTTCTATTCATTAGTTGTAAAATCCTAAGGATTCTCATCCCTACTGCCGACCCTGACTGCACATCTCTGCCTCACTCATACTCTGTCTTTGTATTTCTGTCTGTCTGTCGCTACAGAAACAAAAAGGAACAAAGAAACCTAAACCTCACCGCTGTCAACAGTGTAAGAAAGAGTTCATATGGAGGTCTGCCTTAACGATTCATCAGAGAATCCACACTGGAGAGAAGCCGTACAGCTGTGACCAATGTGGGAACACCTTCACTAGATCAGAATCCCTCAAAGTCCACCAACGTATTCACACTGGAGAGAAGTCGTACAGCTGTGACCTGTGTGGGAACACCTTCACTACATCAGGACACCTCAAACGCCACCAACATATTCACACTGGAGAGAAGCCGTACAGCTGTGACCAGTGTGGGGAAACCTTCGCTATGTCAGGAACCCTCAAACGCCACCAACGTATTCACACTGGAGAGAAGCCGTACAGCTGTGAGGACTGTGGCCAGAGATTCGCCCAGCAAAGTTCTTACAATAGTCACAGAAACATTCACACAAAGGAAAAAATCTACCCATGTCAGGAATGTGGGAAAGTCTTCAGTTGCTACAACTCATTCCGGCAACATGAGCGTATCCACACTGGAGTCAAAGAGTACCAATGTCAACACTGTGACAAACGGTTCAACTCATCGTCTAACCTCTCAAAGCATGAGCGTATCCACACTGGAGTCAAAGAGTACCAATGTCAACACTGTGACAAACGGTTCTACACACCGTCTCATCTCTCACGGCATGAGAGAATCCACACAGGACACAAACCGTACTGTTGTGTCAAATGTATGAAAAGCTTCACCAGAAACTATCGGCTAAAGACACACAAGTGTGTTTAAACTATCAGTTAATATCAGAGTTATTAAGGCATCAGCAAACAATGATACAGTATCTCACAAAAGTGAGTACACCCCTCACATTTCTTCAAATATTTCATTATATCTTTTCATGGGACAACACTGAATAAATGACACTTTGATACAACGTAAAGTAGCGTGTGTACAGCTTATATAACAGTGTAAATTTACTGTCCCCTCAAAATAACTCGACACACAGACATTAATGTCTAAACTGCCGGTTACAAAAGTGAGTACACCCCTGAGTTAAAATGTCCAAATTGGGCCCAAAGTGTCAATATTTTGTGTGGCCACCATTATTTTCCAGCACTACCTTAACCCCCATGGGCATGGAGTTCACCAGAGCTTCACAGGTTGCCACTGGAATCCTCTTCCCCTCATTCATGACAACATCACGGAGCTGGTGGATACTGGAGACCTTGCGCTCCTCCATCTCCTGTTTTAAGAAGCCCCAAAGATGCTCAATAGGGTTTAGGTTTGGGGACATGCTTGGCCAGTCCATAACCTTTACCCTCAGCTTCTTTAGCAAGCCAGTGGTCGTTAGGAGGTGTGTTTGGGGTCGTTATCATGCTGCAATACTGCCCTGCGGCCCAGTTTACGAAGGGAGGGGATCATGTTCTGCTTCAGTATGGCACAGTACATGTTGGTATTCAATGAACTGTAGATCCCCAGTGCTGGCAGCACTTATGCAGCCCCAGACCATGACACTCCAACCACCATGCTTGACTATAGGCAATACACACTTGTCTTTGTACTCCTCACCTGTTTGCTACCACACACTCTTAACACTATCTGAACCAAATAAATGTGTCTTGGTCTCATCAGACCACAGGACATGGTTGCAGTCATCCATGTCCGTAGTCTGCTTGTCTTCAGCAAACTGTTTGTGGGCTTTATTTTGCATCATCTTTAGAATAGGCTTCCTTCTCGGACGACAGCCATGCAGACCAGTATGATGCAGAGTGCGGCGTATGGTCTGAGCACTGACAGGTTGACCCCCCACCCCTTCAAGCCCTGCAGCAATGCTGGCAGCACTCATACGTCAATTTTCCAAAGCCAACCTCTTGGTATGACGCTGAAAACGTGCACTCAACCTTCTTAAACTGGGCTGCAGGGCAGTATTGCAACATGATAACGACCCCAAACACACCTCCAAGATGACCAGTGGCTTGCTAAAGAAGCTGAGGGTAAAGGTGATGGACTGGCCAAGCATGTCCCCAGACCTAAACCCTATTGAGCATCTTTGGGGCTTCTTAAAACGGGAGATGGAGGAGCGCAAGGTCTCTAATATCGACCAGCTCCGTGATGTTGTCATGAATGAGTGGAAGAGGATTCCAGTGGGAACCTGTGAAGCTCTGGTGAACTCCATGCCCAAGAGGGTTAAGGTAGTGCTGGAAAATAATGGTGGCCACACAAAATATTGACACTTTGGGCCCAATTTGGAAATTTTTTCTTAGGGGTGTACTCACTTTTGTTGCCTTCAGTTTAGACATTAATGGCTGTGTGTTGAGTTATTTTGAGGCGACAGTAAATTTACACTATAATACAAGCTGTACACTGACTACTTTACATTATATCAAAGTGTCATTTCTTCAGTGTTGTCCCATGGAAAGATATAATGAAATATTTGAAGAAATGTGAGGGGTGTACTCACTTTTGTGAGATACTGTATACTGTTTCTGTTTGTCATAGATCAAAACATGTAGGAGAGAGAAGCATTTTTTCTCAGCATATGATGTGTGAATATATCATGTAATAAATGCAGAGCCCTGTTTTCATGTGAAATTCCACCTATCAATGAGGATAAAAAGATTCTGACTAAACCCATTTCCAAGAGTTTATCTGACCCCATCAGAATAATTATTTTACATTTTGTTGAGGTCTTTCTTGTCAAATGTTATGATAGTTATGTAGTTTTTTAAATGTTTTAACCGCTCTGCATGCAGTTGTCTTTTTATTGTTTGAAACCATTTATTTTCTTTGTTATTTTGAATAAATTTAAAGTTGTATTCAATAATGCATATGTTTATTCTAATTAACGGTTTTATTTAGAAAATTAATCTCCTGTTAAAAATGCGTGTGAATGCTGAAAAGCTGATGCTAAACTGGATTGCTGAGTATGAACTTTCTGATAAACTGAAAGAGTCCGCTAATCTGCTTGGAGCTAAACTACATTGCTAGCTTGGATTGATATGATTCAGCTGAAGGAGTATGATAGGGAGTGAATAGTTAAACTGTCATAATGTAAGAAAAATGTTGAATAATTAGAAATGTTAATGATATTTCTAGTTGAAATATTTAAAGAAAGACATGAAAAATTATTTAAAAGTGTTAAATAATCCTTTAATGGGCAGAATGACTCACCCATCCTTAACCATATTCACTTTTAGCAACTTGTTTATGAATATAGTTTCTTTGTTTTCAGCTTGAAGTATTTTTGAATGTTTGAATTGAACATTATATCATGTTATTTCCAGATTCTTATACTGCTTAAAGTTTTGAGCTGTTTTTGATATTTTATTAAATATTGGACTGAATAAATCAAATACATTTCAGCTTCATTTCTGTGGAACAGATAAAACAGACACATCTGTATATCACATGCATTTTATTATCAGAGTTATTAAGGCATCAGCAAACAATGATGACTCACTGGACCCCCTGCAGTTTGCATACAGGCCTATCTATCTATCTATCCATCTATCCATCTATCCATCTATCCATCTATCCAGGGCTCAACAATAAGGATTGCCCGACGTCCCGGGGTAAAACGCCATGTCGGGCCAGTAACTATGACAACCCACTTGCCCGAACGGGCAACTGGGGGTTTTTCCGAAATTATTGAAAAAAATTATAATGATATTATTTTAATTTTTTATAGTGCCAAATACAAGTCATCTATCTACGGTCTTTTTCCATATAGAACTGGTGCTCATTATTAAATAAACGCTTGGGCCTATGTTACTTATCTAATTTATGTGCGAGTAGTTGTGTCTGCTGCGTTGCATCTCTCTCCTCTCCTCCGTATAGTGACGGGGGGGCGGGGCTCCACCGCCGAAACACACACGCAGATCTCGAAAAACTGGTGCACGTCTCACACACACACAGTCAGAGAGATAGGAAAGAGAACTACATGGTGTGACAGAAAGTACAAAAGCCAAGGAGTAGGCCTAAATAAGTAGACCCTAGCCGTCTGAAAAACAGCAAAAATATCTGCGTTTTTTAAATGCATCCAAAGTGAATCAAGTTGTAGCGAGGATGCTAACGTTAGCTCTGCTGCTAGTAGCCTACTACCAGTTTAATGTGTGCAGGTCAACACAAACATCAGCAACAGTTAGCAGAGGAACATCTCTACAGCCTGCATGTAGCCTACATCTTAAGGCCAGGACACACCAGCCCGATAATCGCCGTTGTCAAAAAAAAAAGACGAATCTGTTTGGTATGTGCCGTGACGTCGGCCGACGTAGAGGTCGTCGGACTTGTTTTCAGCCTGTCGGCCGTCTTTCATTTGGAGCAATTTGATTGGTGGAGGGCTAGCGAATCAGTGAAGCCCGGAAGTGAGGCGGGTAGCACAAACAGCTAACAACAGCTAGCCATCGTTTTAATGTGTTTGTTCGTTTCGTTTTGAGAGTACTCACATGCATCAACCCTTGTTGACTGCTCGACACCATGCTCAACACTCTCTGCTAAAAATTGTGCTCTTATGGTCCATAAATATAAATACGTATTTCTATCTATGTTTATGCTCTAGAGAGATGTCCAATCATTTCCGGCTTTCGTATTTTTTCAGGCCACAATACAGATTAGTGCCGCCTGCTTACGTCCCGCGAGCGAACGGAAAATAAACAGTCGTCTCGGTGTGTTCTTTGGCCGCGACGGGAAGACTGGAGCTTCCTGAAACGGCCGACTCCATTTTTTGCGTAGTCGGAACATGTCGGACTGGTGTGTCCTGGCCTTTAAGAAATGGACCTGAGGTGTCACTTCACATACCAGGAGGCCGTGGAAGCTTGAAACAATGATTGCGTTCCGAATCGCATACTCTTTCTTTTTTCTATTCTACATACTACATCCGATGATAAAAAGAATCTAGTTAGGATGCAGTAGACTACTATTACTATTGGGACATACTTTTCTCTCTTATTTCATCATAACATTGCGCCTTGATCTTGCCTCTTGCTTTTATATCCGTCGCATCCCCGTTTGTTTTCATAACATGGACCTATAGGCTTCGTCGATGTTACGTCACTTCACGTGCACACTGGATTGTGGGTCAGAATCGCCCAAATAGGATGCACTTTTCAACACTAACAATCTTGGCCGCATGAAGTAGACCATCCGGGTATTCTAACCATCCTAAATCTGGCCACGAGAATCGGGACATCCTAAATCTTTTTTCTACATACTATATAGTAGAAAGTATGCGATTCGGAACGCAACCTAGGCTACTGGAAAAGTGTTCAAAACAGCCTGTCCTAAGCCAAAAGTTGAGATTTTGAATAGTAAAAAATAAAAATAAACTTTTAAAACAGATTGTTGTAGGCCTACAAAAATTTCTTACAGATTTTTTTTTAAAGAATTGCTGTAGTAAAAAGAATGAAGGTGAAAGGAAAAAACATTTATATATTTGAATAATAGCCTCCACTTTCAGTATGACCCTTAACTCATCTATAACACTGTCCATGATGTGTTTATACATTGTAAATATAGAGCGAATATAACAAATATTTAACTAAGACCCACTTACCCGACCGGGCAAGTGAAAAAAAACCTTAGCGTTGAATCCTGCTATCTATCTATCTATCTATCTATCTATCTATCTATCTATCTATCTATCTATCTATCTATCTATCTATCTATCTATCTATCTATCTATCTATCTATCTATCTATCTATCTATCTATCTATCTATCTATCTATCTATCTATCTGTCTGTCTGTCTGTCTGTCTATCTGTCTGTCTGTCTGTCTGTCTGTCTGTCTGTCTGTCTGTACACCGCCCCACCCAAATTCAGCCTGTAATAAACACTCTTATATGGCTTAAAAATGCCCTAAAGCTACACTCAACAAAAATATAAACGCAACACTTTTGTTTTTGCTCCTATTTTTCATGAGATGGACTTGAAGATCTAAAATTCATTCCAGATACACAATTGTACCATTTCTCTCAAACATTGTTCACAAATCTGTCTAAATGTGTGATAGTGAGCACTTCTGCTTTGCTGAGATAATCCATCCCACCTCACAGGTGTGCCACATCAAGATGCTGATCTGACATCATGATTAGTGCACAGGTGTGCCTTAGACTGTCCACAATAAAAGGCCACTCTGAAATGTGCATTTTTTTGCTTTATTGGGGGTCTGGGGACTCAGAACCAGTCAGTATCTGGTGTGACCACCATTTGCCTCATGCAGTGCAACACATCTTCTTCGCATAGAGTTTATCAGATTGTCAATTGTGGCCTGTGGAATGTTGGTCCACTCCTCTTCAATGGCTGTGTGAAGTTGCTGGAGACGGCTTATGGTGGAGAAATGAACATTCAATGCACGAGCAACAGATCTGGTTGACATTCCTGCTGTCAGCATGCCAATTGCACGCTCCCTCAATGCTTGTGGCATCTGTGGCATTTTGCTGTGAGACAAAACTGCACATTTCAGGGTGGCCTTTTATTGTGGACAGTCTAAGGCACACCTGTGCATTGGTTCCCGGCCCTGCTCCGTCTTGTTCACGGTCAACCCTTGCCCCGCAGGGCAGACCTTCTTTCTCAGGCACGGGGCCAAATCTGGCACCGGAACCCATCTGTGATGCAGTTATGGGCCTGGCCCCTCCTCAGTCCATCTCTCAGGATTTGAGTGAAGCCGTCCTGGAGACGATAAATAATGCCAGGGCACCTTCTACACGAGCCAATTACCAACAAAGATGGAATTTCTTTTCGTCATGGTGCCAAAATAGGGAGTTGGACCCGGTCACCTGTCCGGTGGCTTTGGTGCTCCTCTTCCTGCAGTCCCTACTGGACTTAGGGAGGGCAGCAAGCAACCTGAGGGTCTATGCTGCCGCTATTTCTGTATTTCACGAGACAGTGGGAGGTCTTTCTGTGGGAAAGCACCCCATGGTGTCTCAGTTCCTCAAGGGCGCTAACCGCCTGCGGCCAGGCAGGAGCTTGAGAGCCCCATCCTGGGACCTCCCTTTGGTGTTGAGGTCTTTGGCTATTGCCCCATACGAACCGCTAGAGCAGTCGGGTTTAAAGTTCTTTGCACAAAAAACTGCATTTCTTTTGGCCATATGTTCAGCTAAAAGGGTGAGTGAGCTACATGCACTGTCTGTTAGTGACGAGTGCTTAAGGTGGAAGCCCGAGAACGCGGGGCTGTCTCTTTGGCCAAACCCTTGCTTCCTACCTAAGGTGGTAAGGCCAGATACAGTCAATCAAGCCATCGAGCTGGAGGCATTTCACCCTGATCCAGCGTGCCAAGGAAGAGTTGCCCTTCATACATTGTGTCCAGTAAGAGCATTGAGGGCTTATGTCAGCCGTACTCAGCAGCTGAGGCAGTCTCATACTAAGCTGTTTGTGTGCTATGCTGATAGACAGTTGGGCCACCCAGTGTCTAAGCAGCGTCTTTCCCACTGGCTGGTGGAGACGATTGCCCAGGGACTCCCGATGCCTGGTGGCCTTGTGGCTCACTCTACACGAAGTGTGGCCACATGTACATTCAGGTGTTTATTTGACTAAACCTTTTCTGTTTTGCATCTGTATATTTCTCCTATACAACCATCTTTAACGGACATTATCTCAACATTAGTTTTTTTTTTCAATACTCTGAATCAGAAATCTACAACTTCTAAAGCACTTACATAGACTAAACTTTCCATAATCATTCTCAGCACTATTCTGAAGGTTATTACAGAAGGATTTGTTCATGTGTTGTTCACTGTCTGATTTATGAGACATTTACTTTTTTTTTTAAACATGCTGAAAATGCATATAGACCTGTACATGGTATTTTACTATATGTTGAAAAATGTCTGTGTAAACTAACCTTCCCCACCAGAGTGCGCTGTTGCATATCACACACCAGCGATGTCTGGAGATGTGTTTACTGACCGGCTCTACTGTGGGGAAAACTGATAGTTGAAGAATTTTTTTTTAGGGTCGATAACTTCTATTTAAGCCAACGTTTGGAGGTGGTTTTAAGAAGGTTTGCCCCACACAGCGGGCGGTGTGTGTGTGTGTGTGTGTGTGTGTGTGTGTGTGTGTGTGTGTGTGTGTGTGTGCCTTCGTATGTATCTTATACGATTAAAGTTATCCTTTTATTCGGTGTGCTTTGTATGTAAGTTGAGAGGTGTTATTGTCACTTTTTCTATATCAACGATTTTGTAAATTAATTTTCAATAAAAAAAGTAAAACTAGTAATAATAATAATTGAATAAAAAGGTTCAAAAAGGTTAAAAATAAACTCCAGAAAAACTTTTAAAAAAAAAAATTCTAACTTCCGAGACGTCCTTGAACGCCTCATCAGTGTCAGTAGTTGATTGAAGGAGGAGTGGCTCACTGACTCTTCTTTAGTGTGTGTGTGTGTGTGTGTTTCAATTTCAAATCAAAATCAAATCAGTTTTATTTGTATAGCCCAAAATCACAAATAGCCTACATTTGTCTCAGTGGGCTTTACATTTCATACAATATGATATATGAAACAATATGACACCCTGCCCTTACACCCTTAGCTCGGCTGAGAAAAAACTCCCAGTAAAAACCCTTTACCGGGAATAAAAAAAAAAAATTTAAGAAATCTCAGGGAGAGTCGACAGAGTAAGGGATCCCTCTCCCAGGACGGACATGCTGTAATA
>OX442350.1:37094270-37104270 GCA_949357725.1 Hyperoplus immaculatus
GAGAGACCAACACACAGTGATAGACCAACACACAGTGATACACCAACACACAGTGATAGACCAACACACAGTGATAGACCAACACACAGTGATACACCAACACACAGTGATAGACCAACACACAGTGATAGACCAACACACAGTGGCGCATCATTGTGAAGTGGAATGAAAATGAAACGTGGTTTTACATTATTTTTATAGACAAAAAACTGAAAAGTGTGGCGTGCAAAAGTATTCAGCCCCCCTGGGTCAATACCTTGTAGAACCACCTATCGCTGCAATTACAGCTCCAAGTCTATTGGGGTATGTCTCAGCCAGCTTTGCACATCTACAGACTGACATTTTTGCCCATTCTTCTTTGCAAAATAGCTCGAGCTTCAGATTCAGCATCAGATTGGATGGAGAGCGTCTGTGAACAGCAATTTTTAAGTCTTTCCAGATATTCTCAATTGGATTTAGGTCTGAACTTTGGGCCATTCTAACACATGAGTACACTTTGATCTAAAGACACCAACAGCTGTTTGAAGACTTAACACACTATCAGACTCTATATATACTGTTTCTATTGAGAGATTATGGGCCCTACTTTCCTGCTGGCACATATCAAGCAGCAGCGTATTTGCATTTTGCGTTCAGTCATTTCCATAATTTCCGTTCTTAACTTGGTCTGAAATCCAGATGCATTGGTTATGTATATTAATATTTGGGGTTTTACAAATATGAGTTGTTATTCCAGTGCTGGTGGTTTGTGCCTAGTGTTAGTTTCAGGAAGATAAGGCCCATTGTGAGAATACATGTTTAACAAGAGAAAGGAAAAAAAATCACAAGAGATGATATATTTTGCTGTACGTTTGTCCTGGTAGCGGTGGTAGTGCTTATTTTGGTCAGAATCTCTCAGTTGATGATACAAGCGAGAGCATTGGCCTGAGCACAGAGCAGTCTCCATGGGTCACTTGACAAGAACATTGTCTGAGACATTGAGAAATTGTGAATTTGAAAATTTCCCATAGAAATGTATTGGGCTTTTTCATTAAAACATTTGTTTGTTTGTTGTCTGAGACTGCTCATTTTTTTTTTTTTTTTTTTTTTTTTTTTTTTTTTTTAACCTTTATTTATACAGGTAAATCCCATTGAGTCCGAAGACTCTTTTGCAAGGGAGACCTGTTCCCATTTACACGTTACCATTCACACACACATTCATACACCGATAGCAGGCTAACTATCGACATTCACACGAGGCAAGGTGGGTGAAGTGTCTTGCCCAAGGACACAACAACTATGACACAGGTTGCAGGGCGGGGATCGAACCTCCAACCCTTTGATCATCAGCCGACCCGCTCTACCACCTGAGCCACAGTCGCTCATGCCAATGTTCTCGCTTGTATCACAAATTTAAAAAAAAAAAACACAAAGATTGTAGCACTTATAGGCTCCACTATGGAGAATTAGTGCACAGGACGTATCTTCATGCTGATGGTCTTCAGGGAGTAGCCGTAACCTGCAAATTGGTACCAAACCACTCCAGCTGCATACGGCTTACTGTAAGGCCCCCAGAGATAGGCGCCATTTGCATTCACACGGTGACACTTATTGTACCAAAACCCCCCCAGGTATAGCTTGGCACAGTTCCCTGTCCATGGGTCCTGGTCTCTGTCAAAGGTGGAGAACTTATGTTCAGTGTGTCCAGTCAGGGAGTCTCCTACAGAAACACAACAGAAAGTGGAGTATTTAATCTTGACAGTCTGGAGCCATATTTGGGTTAAAATAACGTTTTATTTATACAGCACTGTTCAAAACAATGTTATAAAGTGCTTTACAATACAACAATAGTAAAAGTCAAGAATAACCACAACATGTTAACCATCTAGAACAGGATATAACACCGCAATACGTAATTATGGCGTAAATAGTGTCAAGATGACGTAAATATGCTAAACGTACACAGGCTTGTTTTTATTGCAGTGCGGAACTTGCACTTTTATTTGAGAAGTGTTTTATGTATCGGAGACCTTGGTAGTTTGCGGCAGTATTTTCTTTTCTATACTGAAACACACCTATAGGCTGCAATTGTAGACGATGATGCACTCACACAGTTTTTTAAAAATGTTCCTTTTAACTGAGAACCATACCGTACAAATCTGAACCGTGACTTTTGAATTATTATTATAATTACATAATAATAATAATGATAATGATAATAATAATAATAATGATAATAATGATAATAATAATAATAATAATGATGATAATAATAATAATAATAATAATAATAATAATACTAATAATAATAATAATAATAATAATAATAATGATGATGATAATAATAATAATAATAATAATAATAATAATAATAATAATAATGATAATAATAATAATAATAATAATAATAATAATAATAATAATAATAATAATAATAATAATAATTTATATGATTTTATATAGGATTTATTAGGATAAAGGTTTATATAGCGCCTTTTTGGAGGTCATTCAAAAACGCTTCTTCTTCTTCTTCTTAAATGGACTTGTATAGCGCTATATCTCCGTTTATCACAGACCCAAAGCGCTTTACATTGTTTTTTGTACACATTCACCCAGTCACACACACATTCATACACCGATAGCAGCAGCTACCACGCAGGGTAGGCTTAGCACTACGGTGCTAAGCTAACTAAGCTAACTATCGGGAGCAATTCGGGGTTCAGTGTCTTGCCCAGGGACACTTCGACATGTGGCGGGGAGACGGGGGATCGAACCTCTGACCCTGCACACCAGAGGCGAACTCCCTACCCACTTCGCCACTGCCGCCCCAAAACGCTTTACATCAGAGAGAAACATACATAAAGAAAGGAAACACAGGAGAACTAAACACCTGCCCCTCCATTGGTGAATCCAGACACACGCAGAGTGTATCCATCATACTCCGCTCCGATAGAAAACGAGGAGTAACGAGCGAACCCTTTCCTTCCACTGAAGTCCTCCATCTCGACCAGAAGCTCGTACCTTCGCTGACGGGTTAACTGGTGGATGTTCTCCAGACCTGCGTACAAACATACACAACATGTTTACATTTTGTTTTGAAGTGTATATTCTTTATTTAAATATTCTTTGACATTCCCTATAGACATATCCTTTAGACTAAACACGAGTTATAGACGGCTGTGTGTTCATGTGGTGGTGACGTAGGGACGAGGGAGGGGACTGCTAACTTACTGAACCTTTAACGCTTGGACTGTATGAACAGTGAGATTCATTGAGTCAATTGATTGTTGGTTTGGTTTCATTCCTCACCGAGCCAGTACTCCCCAGCAGCGTTCCCAAAGCCCCTCCTGTATTGATCCCAGGGCCTGTAGAAGTTCACTGAGCCATCCACCCTCCTCTGGAACACCTGGGGTGGTGGGGGGAGGAGGGGGGGGGGGTAGAGTGAGGGGTTAACCAGCTAAACACACAGATATCGGACTGATCATGTCTTCATACAGTACAATTTCAGTTCAGTTTAATAGACTGACAAAAAATTTGAAAAGAAGATGAATATTAAAGGCATATTTGGCAGCAATTTAGCAGTGTAGAGTCATACAGAAAGCTGAGCCCAGATGAGAACAAACAGTCGCTGCATTCCAGTCCCCATACTTCCCTACTATTTAGTATGCCAGAACAAAATGTAGGATGTCCCAATACATGCACGTCGACAATTGTAGTATGCTGAAAATACCTAGATGCCCCACTAACTCCAATAGCATTTTGCAGTATTCGTCTTTATTGTTGATATTTTTTCTCAACATAATGAAAACAATCTTCCTTATCTGATTTTTTTTTCTCTCCTGTCTGTGGCCCTAAAACTCTTCTGTACTTTAGTATGTAGTGTAGTGAAAAGACTAAAACTCTTCTGTGCTTTAGTATGTAGTGTAGTAAAAAGACTAAAACTCTTCTGTACTTTAGTATGTAGTGTAGTAAAAAGACTAAAACTCTTCTGTACTTTAGTATGTAGTGTAGTAAAAAGACTAAAACTCTTCTGTACTTTAGTATGTAGTGTAGTAAAAAGACTAAAACTCTTCTGTACTTTAGTATGTAGTGTAGTAAAAAGACTAAAACTCTTCTGTACTTTAGTATGTAGTGTAGTGAAAAGACTAAAACTCTTCTGTACTTTAGTATGTAGTGTAGTAAAAAGACTAAAACTCTTCTGTACTTTAGTATGTAGTGTAGTAAAAAGACTAACACTCTTCTGTACTTTAGTATGTAGTGTAGTGAAAAGACTAAAACTCTTCTGTACTTTAGTATGTAGTGTAGTAAAAAGACTAAAACTCTTCTGTACTTTAGTATGTAGTGTAGTAAAAAGACTAAAACTCTTCTGTACTTTAGTATGTAGTGTAGTGAAAAGACTAAAACTCTTCTGTACTTTAGTATGTAGTGTAGTAAAAAGACTAAAACTCTTCTGTACTTTAGTATGTAGTGTAGTAAAAAGACTAAAACTCTTCTGTACTTTAGTATGTAGTGTAGTAAAAAGACTAAAACTCTTCTGTACTTTAGTATGTAGTGTAGTAAAAAGACTAACACTCTTCTGTACTTTAGTATGTAGTGTAGTGAAAAGACTAAAACTCTTCTGTACTTTAGTATGTAGTGTAGTGAAAAGACTAAAACTCTTCTGTACTTTAGTATGTAGTGTAGTAAAAAGACTAAAACTCTTCTGCACTTTAGTATGTAGTGTAGTAAAAAGACTAAAACTCTTCTGCACTTTAGTATGTAGTGTAGTAAAAAGACTAAAACTCTTCTGTACTTTAGTATGTAGTGTAGTGAAAAGACTAAAACTCTTCTGTACTTTAGTATGTAGTGTAGTAAAAAGACTAAAACTCTTCTGTACTTTAGCATGTAGTGTAGTAAAAAGACTAAAACTCTTCTGTACTTTAGTATGTAGTGTAGTAAAAAGACTAAAACTCTTCTGTACTTTAGTATGTAGTGTAGTAAAAAGACTAACACTCTTCTGTACTTTAGTATGTAGTGTAGTAAAAAGACTAAAACTCTTCTGTACTTTAGTATGTAGTGTAGTAAAAAGACTAAAACTCTTCTGTACTTTAGTATGTAGTGTAGTAAAAAGACTAACACTCTTCTGTACTTTAGTATGTAGTGTAGTAAAAAGACTAAAACTCTTCTGTACTTTAGTATGTAGTGTAGTAAAAAGACTAAAACTCTTCTGTACTTTAGTATGTAGTGTAGTAAAAAGACTAAAACTCTTCTGTACTTTAGTATGTAGTGTAGTAAAAAGAAAGAGTATGTGATTTGGAACGCAGGGCCAGTCTACTTCAGATTCATTTGACCCAGAACCAAATGCTGGGTGAAACCATTCCCATTGGAAAGGGGGATATTTAAATGGTGTGTGTGTGTGTGTGTGTGTGTGTGTGTGTGTGTGTGTGTGTGTGTGTGTGTGTGTGTGTGTGTGTGTGTGTGTGTGTGTGTGTGTGTGTGTGTGTATGGGGGGGGGGGAGTGGAGAGTGGATGGAAAAAGCACCACCTCAAATAGGTCATCATTGCGAGGCATTATTTTTGTGTTACTAGTTTCTTAGATTTTTTTTAGGAAATTGCTGGAGAGTGAGTATCCCTTTAGTTTACAATGATCAGACAAACTCACCGTCCATCTTCCTCCAGATGACTCCATGTCACAGAACACCTGCAAACAATCAAACAAACACATTCATCACAAAACTCAATTCAAGAGGGGATCCAGCCCGGGTCGTTCTCTGCATGTCATTCCCCTCTCTGTCTGTCTGTCTGTCTGTCTGTCTGTCCTCTTCACAGCAGACCCGGGTTAGAATCCAGCCCAGGTCATTCTCTGCATGTCATTCCCCTCTCTATCTGCCTGTCTGTCTGTCTGTCTGTCTGTCCTCTTCACAGCAGACCCGGGTTAGAATCCAGCCCGGGTCGTTCTCTGCATGTCATTCCCCTCTCTATCTGCCTGTCTGTCTGTCTGTCTGTCTGTCCTCTTCACAGCAGACCCGGGTTAGTATCCAGCCCGGGTCGTTCTCTGCATGTCATTCCCCTCTCTATCTGCCTGCCTGTCTGTCTGTCTGTCTGTCTGTCTGTCTGTCTGTCTGTCTGTCTGTCTGTCTGTCTGTCCTCTTCACAGCAGACCCGGGTTAGAATCCAGCCCGGGTCGTTCTCTGCATGTCATTCCCCTCTCTGACACATTTCATCTCTGTCTCTACACACTGTCTAATAAAGCCTTAGAAAATGCCAAAAGACTGTCTTAAAACAAACAAACAAACAAAGTACATTCAAAGATGCTGTAAGCTTTAAATTATATAGTGTTGGTGATACAATTACAACATCTTTAGTAAATACAGGTGAATGTGTCTGCACTGGAGGGTGTAGCGTACCTGCACAGCAGACGTGGAGCCAATGGGGTAGATGGTGTACACTCCACTAGGGCCGTTAGAGTTTTGGCGGTGGATGTCACTGCAGTCGACAGGCAGAAGGCGCTTGTAGCATTTGATCAACACTGGAGCCATGAGGAGGAGGACAAATAACACCACCTGGAACAGAGAAGATGTTGAGATGTTTGACAAATGTACTGTATGTGCTTGGTTGGGAGAAAATGGCAGTTGGGATAGAGATTCAAATCCAAATACCTCAACCGCTCCACTTGTTCTCTTTGGGTCCCTCCCCTATGGTCCCTCCCTGACACGCTCTACACCAACAACGTCGTGCCAAAGTGAATGGACAGTCCCAACAGCCAATAATAACAGAGAATCGGAGCCTCGCTCTGATTGGTCAAAGTGTACAGCTCATGTTAACTTTGACCAATCAGAAATCTTATACCCCAGCTTTAACATGGATTAAGATTTGGCGCTTCACTGTGTTAAAGGAATACTTCACCCATACTGAACCGGCGTTCTATCATTATAAAATCACTATTATAATATAATGAATGAGGTTTATCTTTCCTCAGTCTTCCCTTGGCCCAGCTGTCCTGTTAATCCTAACCCTTACTGTGATGTCACAAGAAGGAAACTGTAGGGTTAGACAGTGAGACCATGAAACACTCTTTCTGCCTTTTCTCAGGCTAGGATGAACTGATTTCTAAAATGTTTGCACATTTATTCTACATAGGATCTCAGAGTTCAATACACCTTCATATTTCCACCGGTGAAGTAGGGCTTTAACATTAAGGCTTGTAGATGGTGGTTTTGATGGTTTTCAGGGACTGGTGCAGACAGAATAAATGTGGAATTATTTCCTACTTCACCTTTATTTTAATCTAATCTAATGCTGTGACTTTTCGTCGACTGTTGGGCATCATAAGCATTTAAAAGAACCTGAGTAGACCAGTTAGCTTACAGAACTAACACAGAAACATGTGAACCTTACCTTCATTGTGAGGGTTCTACTGAAGTGAGTTGTTCAATATCCTGATGTCAGTCTGTGTGGATCGCTGATGAGCTCAGATATTTATTTCCTAAAAAATTAATTCAAACTTTAGTTTACAATACTTTAAGTGCAGATTCAGAACAGATTAATGATTTTAAAACTCGGCTCACACGTTTTTTTAATGGTAAATTTTGGAGTGTTTAAACCTGCAGTGTGTAGAATTTTGGGTTTTATTTCCTAGCAGATTTTGTAGAAAGTAATTATAATATCCATAAGTACATTTAATTTAGTGCATAATAGCTGAATTTTTTTTTTTATTATTATTTTTTCCCTTAGAAAGGGTCCATATTTCTGCATATTTTGGACCAAGGCCTAGTGCCGCCATCTTGAAAGTGTCATAGTTGGAATGTCATCAGGTGCATTGTTTAAAATTTAGAATTGTTCTTGTCCTTGAAGGCCACTGTAGCTTCTGTTATTATTCTAAAGGGTTGGGGTTACCCAGGGAGCGTTGCATTCTAGAACTTTGTAGAACTTTCTTGATGATGTCATATTACACACTGCACCTTTAAATGTGTCACTGCATAATATTCAAAATTGTTCTTTTAGTGTGTAGTCTGGACTGTATTTGTCTGTTTTTTCTCATGTGTTTTTAGGTTTATCTTATATTTCATTATATTTAACTAGTGACATGTTGACTAGGCCTTGCTCCAAAAAGAGGCCATTTGATCTCAAGCAATTCTTGCCTGGTAAAATAAAGTTTACCAGGTTTATTATATGGCACCATTCAGACACAAGGCCTTTCAAAGTGCTTTACAGGGGCAAGATTAGAATACATCAAGTATAGAATACACATTAGAAAAGCAAATTAAAAATATGAATAGAAATACAACAATTAAATAGAAGAAATAAAACATTAAAACATTTTTTTTTAATTTACAAAGGTTAAACCTTAAAGATTATCATCACAAAAGCCAAATTAAAAACTCCGGAGATATTGGAAAGTGACAGTGACAACATCCCCCACAAGATTGTATCAGACTTGACAATCAGATATCTCAAGTATACAATCTGCTTTTCACAGTGCTATTATGGGCATTAATACAACCTCAGCTTGGTGATAGTGATCAAAGTATGCACTCGCTGCTGAAACCATTCAGTTGTAAAAACTCAGCTGGACTCTTTCTGACTAGTTGCTAATGTCATTTTTTTTTTACCACGCCAGCTGTTGTTCCTGGGTGAGCGTATACCCCATGACAAAGGCATTAAGATAAAAATAGCATTCTTTAGCACTGATGGTCTCGTTTGCTGTTACATGTAATTCATGATCATCAGAGGAGAACTGAGACTGTTTCAGAAATATTTAAAAGTTCCTCGTAGCACCTTTTGAGAGCAGACGGCAGTTTAATTTCCACCACAAATCTGTCTTGAACATGAGTAGGCTTTTCACAACTAGTAGTGAGAGTAAATGATATTTGTCAGCCTGTATGTAACTAGTACGTATTACCGTAAAGAATAAATATTCGTTCAAATTGACAACATTTTCAGTGTATAGTTTAGTTTGATGCTTACCTGTCTGAAGTCGACTGCAGGTCACACTGAGAGACTCTGCGTCTCATAAGTTCACTTCTGATATCTACAGAAGAGCTGTGATGTCACACCAGTCCGACCAATCACACAACAGACAGTGGCACACGTGAAGTACAGGTGAATCTTTTTTTCCCCCACTCAGTAGAACAATAGGTTAGTGTTATTGGTTGAGTCAGTGTTTGTGTGTGTGTGTGTGTGTGTGTGTCTGTATGTCTGTGTGTGTGTGTGTGTGTGTCTGTATGTCTGTGTCTGTGTGTGTGTGTGTGTCTGTATGTCTGTGTGTGTGTGTGTGTCTGTATGTCTGTGTGTGTGTGTGTGTGTGTGTGTGTGTGTGTGTGTGTGTGTCTGTATGTCTGTGTGTGTGTGTGTGTCTGTATGTCTGTGTGTGTGTGTGTGTGTCTGTATGTCTGTGTCTGTGTGTGTGTGTGCCACCCTCCTGAGAAAACCCATTTCCAACTTCCGCTTGTACCTACAATCTAGTTCTTTAGGTCATGAGCCTGTGGCTAACACCGCTGCAGTCCTCATCGAGGTCTGGTAAAATGCTCAGGGACAACGTATTTCATTGGCTTCCCACCATCTAATCCTAACACCCCAAATAAGGTGGTGGTGACTAGAGCATCGTGAAACTGTGTTCTGGTTCTGTTGCATCTCTCACAGCTCTAGTGCCTGATGTTTGTGTATGTCTATGTGTTTGCATGTGTGTGTGTTTAGGTATGTGTTTGCATGTGTGTGTGTTTAGGTATGTGTTTGCATGTGTGTGTGTTTAGGTATGTGTTTGCATGTGTGTGTGTTTAGGTATGTGTTTGCATGTGTGTGTGTTTAGGTATGCGCATATATGTGTATATGCATCACCCATCATGATGTTGGTTCTGTTTTGTCTTGTTTTGTCCCTATTTTAACTATAAGCATCTACTTATGCATTAGCACTTTGTATTTATTGTATTTATTGCATTGTCATTTTATCCTGTGTCCTTCCAC
Organism: Hyperoplus immaculatus; assembly: GCA_949357725.1. NCBI lineage: Eukaryota > Metazoa > Chordata > Actinopteri > Uranoscopiformes > Ammodytidae > Hyperoplus > Hyperoplus immaculatus. Next base: position 37,104,192 of record OX442350.1, read on the forward strand.
TGCTACTGGGCTGTTTTTGCAACAAACACATTTCTCCCACGGGGGATTAATAAAGTTGTATCTTATCTTATCTTATACA
>OX442350.1:37124270-37126770 GCA_949357725.1 Hyperoplus immaculatus
AACACTTTAAAAAATGAATTATTAAATCAAAATTGGGAACCATTATATAAAGAAGAAAATATTGATAAAGGTTATGAAATATTCTTGGGGATATTTAAATTGTTGTATGATAAATATTGCCCAATAAAAGAAATTAAAATTAAATTAAAATATTCAGATAGTCCATGGATAACTAAGGGATTACAAAATGCCTGCAAAAAGAAAAATACACTATATAAAGAATTTATAAAGCTTAGAACCAAAGATGCTGAACAAAAATATAAGAAATATAAAAATAAACTAACTAACATTATGAGAATTAGTAAGAAAGAATATTATAGAAAATTAATAGATAATAATAAAAACAATATTAAAGGTCTATGGAAGATACTGAATAATGTTATTGGAAATGGTTCTAGACAAGTTAATTATCCGCATGAGTTTATTGAAAATGATATGACTATTGATAATATGGATGATGCAGTAAATGGCTTCAACCAATATTTTGTAAATGTTGGACCAATACTGGCTGAAAAAATACCTGTTCCTGTGAGATCTGATGACAGGATTGATGATCTCATAGACATTAATCCAAAATCAATGTTTCTAACAGCAGTGGAAGAGAGTGAAATTATAGAGATTGTCAATAAATGCAAAAATAAAACTTCTACTGACTATAGTGACATTGATATGAGAATAGTCAAAGAGGTAATTCACGGAATTTCTAAGCCATTAACGCACATCTGTAATTTATCATTTAAAACTGGTAAATTCCCAAGAAAAATGAAAATTGCAAAAGTCATACCGCTGTACAAAACTGGAGACAAACACCACTTCACAAACTACAGGCCTATTTCACTGCTTCCTCAATTCTCAAAAATCTTAGAAAAAGTATTTGCTGCTAGACTTAATAAATTCATCAATAAACACAATTTACTAACTGACAGCCAATACGGCTTCAGACCCAACCGATCCACTTCATTAGCAGTCATTGAGCTAATTGAAAAGATTACAAATTCCCTGGACCAAAAGAAATATGCAGCTGGTGTTTTTATTGATCTCAAAAAAGCATTTGATACCATAAATCATGATATATTAATTAATAAATTAGAACGGTATGGTATCAGGGGGGTTGTATTAAACTGGCTGAGGAGCTATCTACAGAACAGGCAACAGTTTGTGAAGATGGGTGAATACGTGTCAGCTTGTTTGGACATTGCTTGTGGGGTCCCCCAGGGGTCAGTGTTAGGGCCAATTCTTTTTATTCTCTACATAAATGACATATGTAAAACATCAAATATTTTACAATTTGTGTTATTTGCAGATGACACAAATATTTTTTGTACGGGAGAGGACTTGCAGCAGCTTCTGGAGTCAATTACATCTGAAATGAGCAAATTAAAAAGGTGGTTTGACAATAATAAATTATCATTGAATTTAAGCAAAACAAAAATCATGTTGTTTGGAAATTGTAATTTAAATAGTGATGTAAATGTCAAGATAGATGGTGTTAATATTGAAAGAGTGTATGTAAATAAATTCCTGGGTGTGACAATAGATCACAAGCTATGCTGGAAACCTCACATAAAACATGTTAAATCTAAACTGTCACGAAGCATCTCAGTCCTGGGTAAAGCAAAGCATATATTGGATCACAAATCATTGCATACTCTTTACTGCTCAATGATCTTACCTTATTTAAATTACTGTGTGGAGGTCTGGGGGACCACTTACAAAAGCTCACTGCAACCACTAGTCACACTTCAAAAACGAGCCATAAGAATAATCAATAAAGCTGGATATTATGATCACACCAACCTCCTCTTTTCATATTCCCGTATCATAAAGTTCAATGACCTGGTTGAATATCAAGTTGCACAAATCATGTTCAAAGCTAGAAATAAACTGCTACCAGGTAACATACAAAAACTTTTCTTTGACCGAGAGGGGGGTTACAATTTGAGGCAACAGTTAAACTTTAAGACACTGGCGGTACGCACGACTTTAAAATGTCATTGCATCTCAATTGGGGGTGTGAAACTGTGGAATGGGATGAGCACGGAGCTAAAGCAATGTCCAGACATGATCCAGTTTAAAAAAAGGTTCAAAGCAATGATTTTCATAAGGTACAGGGATGAGGGTGTGAAGTAAGAGGGTAATTATAATTATATGGATATATATATATATACTGATTGTATAGATATGTATGTAGATATGGATATATTGATTGTTTATAAATATAAATATAGATATATGCATTATATAAATATATAAAATATAAAAAATGTTTAGTATATTAAGTTGTATGTAATTGGCAAATATAGTATCGCCAATAGTACAGAGAATATAGATAAGAGAAGCGAATATAATTGTTGTTTTTGTTTTTATTTTATTTTTTATTTTATTTTTATTTTATTTTTTTTATTTAATAAATATTTTGATTTTTAAAATTTTTTTTTTTAAGGAAAGGGGTAGGATTAAATAAGTGTATACTTCTTCCTGCTCCTTTTCAGGCATATGT